>JAUTXX010514205.1:1695-11766 GCA_032273605.1 Panulirus laevicauda | reverse complement strand
CGCAACCTAATGGAGAGGGGTCAAGAAAAACACTATACAATATCCAAGCAAATAGAAAAAAAAAAGGGTCTATCTACCCTCCACCATGCTCACTGATACCACACACTGTAATAAAAACAAAAACAAAAGGAAACTCTCCTGCCACACAGGCCATGACAACACAACGAATTTTCACCTTAAAAACTGTGGCCCCAGATATCGTCTAGTACCAACTACACATCGAAATCCCTTGCGTCTCAAAACTCGCCAGTATAAACATTTTGAGAGCATCATAATATACATAAATCCCTTGCGTCTCATAACTCGCCAGTATAAACATTTTGAGAGCATCATCATATACATAATACAAAAACCTTGGGTCTCATATCTCGCCAGTATGAACATTTTGGGAGCATCATAATATACATAATCCCTTGCGTCTCATAACTCGCCGCCATTATGAACATTTTGAGCATCATCATATACACAATATAAATCCCTTGCGTCTCATAACTCGCTAGTATGAACATTTTAGAACATCATATAAACAATACAAATCCCTTGCGTCTCACAACGCGCCAGTATGAACATTTTTAGACCATCATATACACGATACAAAACCCTTGCGTCTCATAACTCATCAGTACGGACATAAGAGAACATCATATACACGACACACCATACGGGAGAAGTGTTCAGTGTCATCACCGAGTTTGGATATGTGGTAAAAGAGGCCACAACAAATTGTCACAGGTAAGACAGGACACAAAGAGAAGAAGAAAAAAAATCGTGGTAACTACACAAACCTTTATTTCTAGATATTGTAGAGTGGGAAACGGAGTACAGTATTGAATAAACGCTTTGTGCTGATAGATTCTGTGAAATTTACAATGTAGTGGAGACACAGTCGATTGTTATAGAACCTCCCTTGTTATAGCGGTTGGCGTTCCTGACTATATATGACGCACACACGGGCCCGCCCCGGGTACATCATGACAGTTCGAGTCCTGGCTGCAGCAGTCGGTCCACAGTCAACCCAACTGTTCATCCGGTCTTAGTGGGTTTGTCGATATATTGGGTACCTGGCTCACTCATTTTCTCCTTATGTCGAAACTACTTCAACACAACCTCTTCTGCTCTCTCAACCACACTCTATTTATCATCACACATTGCTCTTAAACCTTTCCATGCTCAATCAAACCACCTCACACCACATGTTGTCCTTAAACATTTCATTTCAACTCATCTCCCCTCCGCGCAATCTTATCTATAACCCATACCTCGCAACCATATAATATTGTTGGAAATACTATTTCTTAAAAATAAAAGATTTGTCTCTCCGAGTTTAACATTCTGTCTTTTCACACATTCTTCATCGCTCCCAGAACCTTCACCCTCTCTCCCACCCTATGACTCGCTTCCATTTCCATGGTTCCATTCGCTGCCAAGTCTACTCCCAGAAATCTAAAACACTTCTCTTGCTCCAATTTTTCCTCAATCAAACTTACATCCAAACTAACTTATCCTTCAACCCTGCTGAACCTAATGACCTTGCTTTCATAAAATCACACTTACTCCCAACTTTCTCATTTAACACACTAATTCAAACTCAGTCACCAACTTCTGCAGTTTCTCACTCGAATCAACCACCAGTGCTGCATCATCAGCAAACAACAACCGACTCACTTCTCAGGCCGTCTCATCCTCAACAGACTGCATATTTGTCCCTCTCTCTAAAACTCCTGCATTTACCTCCCTCACCACCCCATCCATAAACAAATCAAACAACCATAGTGACATCACACACCCCTGCCGAGGACCGACCTCCACTAACAACCAACCACTCTTCTCTCTTCCTACTCGTACACACGCCTTACACCCTTGATAAAATCTTCTCACTGCTTCTAGCAGCTTACCTCCCATAAAGCATCTTTATCAACCCTCTCATATGCCTTCTCCAAATCCATAAATGCTACATACAAATCCATTTTTTAAAAGTATGTCTCACACACGTTCTTAAAAGTAAACACCTGATTCACACATCCTCTAAAACTGCTGAAAACACACTGCTCCTTTCCTGTCTGATGTTCTACATGCCTTCATCCTCTGAATCAATAACCTCCCATACAACTTTCCAAGTATACTCAAGAAACTTATGCCTCTGTAGTTTGAAGACTCCTCTTTATCCCCTTTGCCTTTACACAGTGGCACTATACATGCATTCCTCCAATCCTCAGGCACTTCATGATTCATACATACACTGAATATCCTTACTAACCAATCAACAACACAATTACCCCTTTTCTTAATAAACTCTACTGCAGTACCATCCAATCCTGCCGCCATGCCGGATTTCATCTTCCGCATGGCTTTCATCACCTCTTCTCTTTTCACCAAACCACTCTTCCTGGCTCTCTCACTTCGCACACCACCCCGACCTAAACACCTTACATATGCCACTCCATCATCAAACACATTTAACGATCCTTCAAAATACTCACTCCATCTCCTCCTCACTCTATCACTACCTTTTTTTTTTACTTCCCATTTTATTCCCTTCACATATGTCCCCATTTGTTCTCTTGTCTTTCTCATATTATTATCCCCTTCCAAAAATCTTATCATTCTCTCTAAAGCTTAATGATACTCTCTCAGCCCAGCTTTCATTTTCCCTTTTCCAACCCCTGCACCTTTCTCTTGACCTCCTGCCGCTTTCTCCTATATATCTCCCAGTCATTTGCACTCCTTCCTTATAAGTTACCGCCCAAATGCCTCTCTTTTCTATTTCACTAACAACTTCTTCCTCCCACCACTCATTACCCTTTTGAATCAAACCACCTCCCACCTTTCGCGTACCACATGCATCTCCTCCTGCACATGCCATCACTGCTTCCCTAAATACCTCCCATACCTCACCCACTCCCCTAACATCATTTGCTCTCATCTCTTGTCATTCTACACTCAACCTTTCCTGGTATTTCTTTTCCAGGCTCACTTACTCTCACCACTCTTCTCCCCGACATTGTCTCCTCTTTTTAAAAAACCTCTACAAATATTTACCTTCGTCTCCACAAGATAGTGATCAGACACCCCACCAGTTACCCCCCTTAGCTACATGGGTCGCCAGACTGGTTGGCAGAACTTGGTCGAATACGAACAGTAAATGCAAGAGGAACTGAACAAGTCGAATACGAACAGGCACTACGAGAGGAACAGAACAATCAAGGAGCGATAAGCCACAGCGACCAGGAACCTGAGTATTGAATTACTACAGTGCCACATTCTGAGGAAGACAAAATTTTTTGAAAAGTTAAGAATGAGCGCATCAACAGCTCCGTGTCTTATTTGCTACCTCAATATCTAAATAACGGAACCTTTTAGAGCGAGAAGGTCCAGATAAGATGTACTAATTCCCCCCTCCACAAGGACCACCTATACGAACTACCCTATGATTTAAATGGCCGTCCTGATAACATTCCACCTGGCCCAAGCAATCCCACACAACCACTAAAAAAAAAAAGGCAAAGTATAGGAAAACAAACTGACCAGCCTCCACACAGTACATGGAATCAAAACTCCGAAAACTTCTCCACACATGTTACCCCCATCCCCAAATCAACAGCAAAAAAGCCTATATACCACATGGACACAGAAACATAGAAGACCCCAGACGTCTCTCCCTTCAAGCTTTCAAGCTGTGGACATCATTAAAACAAAGGAACCAGCTTAGACAAAGCCATACGCCGTCAATAGACATCACAGAACAAATTCAAATTCCAAATAACCCCTTCACTAACTTACTCAAGACTCCAGGGGGTTGATATTAGACAAGATGTGACTATTCGTCTTTCAGTACAGACATGACATAGTTTCATATGGTAAGTTTTACCGACTAGATGCAAAAACTGGATACAAATTTAAAATTTCAGGTATTGTTATTAATAATAAGGTGTTGTGACATTTCTTGCAGGGTTTGTTTATATCTATCCCTGAAAGGTTCCTTTTTTTCCACAGTCCAAGACATATTGTTCTACTTTTGTGTCCAAAACTTTGACCACAAACTTTAAAATTCACACGGTCAACATCTCCAGTTAGCCAAAGCGCCAATAGTACTCATAGCCTATCCTTAGTCAAACAGTTACATCATGTAATCTGCTGACTTTATCACTTCCTCCATATTCATATTTTACTTTCCACAATTCACTGTGATGGAAAATGTTTCTACTTATGTTTACAAGAACTCTATGCTTGAAAGAGGTCAATTAGTTCCTATCTAATTACAGTTATGAGGCTTCTAATAGACAACCCAACATTGTTTTCAACATCAACTTTACTAAATGCAAGTTTGGCTAAAAGCAACAGCTTTATCACGCTCACGGAGGCCTATATGAGATGGGAATCCATACGAGTTTGAATTCCTTGAGCAATAATGGCTGAGTATCTGTGTCTGATCTCAGGGTGTTCAGTGCCTGAGTACTGAGTCAAACCGGCCCTTCTCGTAACAAAATGGCCCTTCAGCTAAGCACCACTATCCACGGAGACTACGCTACGCCTTGTAATATTCTATGCCACGCCACAGAATTGGGTAGATCTCACCAGACACAATTCGAGGCCAGCGTTCCTCAAATGTCGCCCAGCACACGTCAACACACGATGTCAAAAATATCCACAATATCCTCCTCTGCCGGGAATTCCCTATATCATGGCCATAATCTTAAGACTCTCTTATGACCTTGTTCCAAAACTCAGCCACGTACCTGCTTTGATAAAGGCAAAATTTCCAACGCACGTAATGGATATGTTGATGTTAGCCGCCATGCGCGTGCCCAAGGATACCAACCCGTCGGACTGCTTCCCCGTCCACACCAAGCCGCAGGCCTACCAATTTCAACTTCCCGTATTACATTGTGATAGTTACATCTCTGCTCTAATGTCTCTTTGATTTTAGTTATTCTGTGTAGCGTTATGTTGAGACGAATTATGTTGGTTATTTCATGGGTGTTTTGTGAGTGTGTGAGTGTGTGTGTGTGTGTGTGTGTGTAAATAGGGTGAATGGTGGTAAATATTGTCTTTATCGAGATTTTTTTGTGAGATCTTTGATATGTCCCTTACTCAAAGCATGCGTTGGAATAGGACAGGACAGGGAGGACCAACAGCATTTACTGTATTTCACTGTTGAGTTACTTTGTAAATTAGTATAGTTTGAAGAGTACTGCCCTTGTCATGTTTGGAGTAGCCCTAAATGCCACTGATAAATCCTAATATATCTACCGCACACTGTGTTTACCACCGTCCTAACCTACTTACTATATTTCCAATCAATAGTTCTTCAAATCCCATTAATTTAAGTACGGTCTATGAATTTCACTAGAAAACATTAAACCCACTCGTTATTGCCTTAACCCTCGTGTCTCTTGTATCTTCTAAGGACACAGTTCTTTGTTATTTTGATCTGAACATTCCAGAGAACAATGCTTTCTTCAAATACTGCTTTCTCGGCGCCATTACCACGTAAATCTGTACTCATATGAAACTCTCCTCGTGTATCATCAGCCAAAGTGTACATGTACATGGAAATACGTTGTAATTACTGATGAAAGATAGTCTACTTTAGAAATACATGTGTGTCTGTTCTCACATTCACTCTTATATATCAAATACGTAGATTTGTGCATGCGCGCGTGCGTGCACGTGTACGCACCTACGCATGCTTGCCTGCGTGCAAGCGTACTTGCAGATATATCATTGCACATGCTTGTATACTGCCACGCACTTATGCCTAAACGTTTTCATATGTGCACACAAGCTTGCTGTAATAGATGTAAATATACTGACATGCAAGCAAGCACGCTCACAATACCACTCTCTACAAACGTACTTACTAATAGGTTGTTCATGTGCGCATCTGCTTGTATCTTTCATTTGGTTCCTTATTTTGCGAACGTCGAACTCCCAGTACGAATTCGTCCTTCCAGAGTCCATGCCCATCCTCTGTCAACTTATGTGACAATATCCATGGCCTCAGTATATGGGTGAAGGCGTAACCTCATCAATTCGTGAATGACCAATCCATTCATTTTAATTCGATGCGTTCGGTCGGCCTTAACCCGGAAATTTAACAATATAATGGCGAAGAAATTGTGAGCCTTGTAGATTATTTAGATGTCTTTATAGAAGTCTCTCTCTATTCGTAGATGGAAACTAATAGGAAATAAAGGATTCCCTGCGTATCTTGTTGTTTTATTTATATTCACATTTAGCGCCGTGTTGCTGTAGTCTCGCGTGGTAGTATCGGATAATTGGCCTTTTAATTCCAATACTGTGCCGGATGCACGGAGAGAATCTTCTTTATAGAAGAACTGGAGGTGGATAATTCAACGTTATTAAATCTTAAATCATCAAATACAAATACTAATAAGTACGGAATAAGGTTCTGTTACTTGTATCATATTTTAGAGGAGGTAGTGTGCGGGTAAGTTGTTCTTCTAGCAGTCTCCAGAAAGACTATCGAAACAGCTGAGAGACTTGGGGACGATTGTGTTGTTGTTTATGAAAGGGGGAAAATATGGAGTTCTGTCCCTCGTAATGACTGTCGCCGTGATTCGCGGGGGAGAAGAGAGCTCCGAGTGACCCAATGACTGTGGTAGTTGGGTGGAAGTAAGAGGGGAAAAACAGGCAAGTACCAGCCAGATATGGCTGCCTTTAACAATAAACAAAACATTGGAAGCTTTTTAGGTCCATCACCTTCCGCAGCTGATACTAAACTTGAGCATCAATTGGAGGTGATGGTGATTCTATAGACGTACCCCTTCATGCCAGAATATTGCCTTTAGTAGGGAGTAGAAGGCTGGAAATGCCTCTTCCTAGGTTTTCTGAGAAGTGATGTGCATTGTTTATTTTGTAGGTACACAGTGGTTTTAGATTCTTTGTAAAAATGACTTGTATTTCATTGTGAGCCGCTGGGTATATAATTGTTAGGATGCAGGAACAAAGAAGTTTGGTAAACCATGCTTGTTACGGTAAGTATGGGCTTGATAACACCAGTAAACTGTTTTAAGTATTCAATGAAAGTGTTCAAAGAACAGCCAGGACTGTTATCCTGGACAAGGATGTAATAAGAGAATGTTGCTAACACTGACAGTGCCATGACTTGAAAATTAGAGGAAGGCTATAAGCTCATGCCATTTAATAGTGCCTTTTGATAGGAATAATGAAAACTGAAGGCCTACTGGCCTATACGGAGCAGCTCTACTGTAGCAATATGCAGTCATTATTAGCCATGGATTACCCAGCCCTCATTTGTTTTTGTTTTTTTGACATGTTAGAATGTATGTTATTACTAAACATCTTTTTCCATTCTTATGCAACTGATTCCGTACTGATATTTATTAGTTTCTATTCAGTATCTGAATTTCTTTAGTTTGAATATATTAATTTTCTAGAGTTGGTATTTTAGTAGCCCATTGTTGTTCTCATTTATCCCAATTTTCCATATTTGTGCCTCTGTCACTTGTGGACCTTTGTGGAAAAGAGCCTCATGGCTTAGATGGGCAATATTGATGTTCATTTATTTAAATTAGTATATAATTTGAATATATTAGATGAGGTGACATCAGTATATCCAGGAAAATATGGGTTCTTAATGTAGTGTTGGGTAATATACGTAAACTATCACTTGGAAGTTTAGATAACTCACATGTAGTAGTCGAAATGATAGTATGCTAGCACTTTATTCATCTCCTATTGGGATGACAGCATGTTCATTAACATCCAGTGTAATGTTGGTGTGCACATTTTCTTGAACTTGTCTGGTATGTTTTTACGAGCATGCTGAAAATTAAAATAAATCTTTATTGCAAAGAAAGAAGGTTCAGTAGGTTGTGTTTTTTTATTTTTTTATTTTTTTTAAGTGTTTTGCAGAACATACAAATGGTTATGATCTGACAAGCACTGAACAGGTGCTTACGCAACCCAGTCATAAACACCACCCCACATGACATGCATCACTAAAACCACTGTCCCTAGATACACAGGGGTAACACTCTCCCATGTATGTTTATGCCTTCATGTACAAATATCGATTCATTATGTCTTGAGATTCTTCATGTCCATGATGCAGTTACCACAACAGAAACACTGAACACTTGGTGCTCAGTTACCCCACACTCACCCCACATAAACATGCCCACAACATCAGTACACTTTGTGACCTTTGGTAGTTTGAAGGATGTAATTTTGTCAAACTATAGTGTAGTAGGTATTGGGTGCGTGGAATATGGAGTATGGGAAGCAAAAGCATCATGGCAAGTAGTTTTGTGAAAAGAGAAAGATGAAATGTTAGAAAGCAGCTGGAGTGGATGGGATTGCAGTTTATAATCAAGAATGGGGTAGTAGTGTTGCTGTTTGGTTAATTAGGATATTTAGTGGATGTATGTGTCAAGGTGAGGTACCTGAGGATTGATAGAATACCTGTATTGTGTTTGTTTGAGGGTACCTGGTTTGTACATGATGGGAGATTCCTCATTGAGAAGGTGGTGGTATGTACAAAGCATTAGATTGGGTACAGTGTGGGAGATTCCTCATTTAGAGGGTGGTGGTACGTAGAGAGCATTAGATTAGAGAGGAGCAATGCAGCTTCAGGAATGGTAAAGGATGTGTCGATCACGTGTTTGTCTTGAAGAATTTGCTTAAGAAATACATTTAGAAACGGAAGGATTTGCATGTGACATATGCATGTCTTTTCTACCAAGGCATGAATATGAGGCATGCAGCTGGCTGCCGTTTCCCACATTGTCTGTGTGGAGACCAGTCACAGTAGGTTTGACTATTATGTTACCTTTTCTCTTTAAAATCAAAGCTTCAGAGCTGTGGAATTCTCTTCCTTCTTTTATCATTCCCTCTTCCTTTAACCTTCTGCATAGAAGAGTCTGGTGTACAAATACCTGTGGGGATCTGATTAGTTCCTTTATTTTTTTTCTCATACTTTTTTCTTTCCTTCCAATGTAATCATAATTTGGATAAGTTTTGTCTGTGCCATGTCATTTACAGTAAATAAGATACATAAGGAAAGTGTGTATGGAAAAGATATTAGAAAGTATGTGTTTGCATTTTAATTCACATATTGAATAAGAGGGTTGTGAAAATTCATATAGTTTGGTTGAAGGTATGTTAAGAGGGAATGAAATTTTGAAGGCACCATACATGAGATGAAGATTGTGGGTGAGTGACAGTTTATCATGCAGAGTGGGTTAGTGTTTTGTGTTGACAGGAAAAGTCCTGACACCAATTCTTGCTGAGCAACCACAAAATGAGTACAAATATGATGGAGAAAAAAATTCTTAAGCACATTTTTTTTTCATTGTAAACTATGCTTAGCATCCATGTAGTTGATAGATAAAACTGCTTTTATTCCTGTTTTGTGATATGTAATATCAGTTCCCAGAGTGAATGTTCTTCACTCTTTAGATATAATAGATTAAACATACTATAGCACTGTTTCTTTTTCAGGTTTTGTTGTTAAAACTGATAAACTACCTGCATTTCTCTAAGTGGAGGTATGTATATATTTAAAAATTTTCTGAAGTAATTAAAGTACAGTAGGTATGGAAAACTAATGTATTCTTCTTCAGTATTAGGGAAAAGATTGATGAGAATGTTGAAACTTTCTGGTGTAGTGATCACGAAAAACCTTATCTGCACCTGTATATTTTCAAAGGTGATATTGATTTTACATTATAGTACTTTGTCATCTCTCTTGTGGCCTTGATTACCATCTGCATATGTCTGCTTTGGAGTTGGCAAGGTTCCTGAAGTATGCTAGGTCCATGTTCGGGTTCCATAGGGTCTTGATCTCCTGAGTGAGGCGAGGCTCTGATAAGGTGTTGCAGGAAGCAGCCACCTGATAGTGCATTCTGAGTGCCCAGTGTGCCTAAAAATCTCATGAATACTAACATTTTCTTGCTTCTAAGTGAGAATCACGGCTTTCTCCTCCTTAGAAAGATAAGAGACAACCATCTTGAAGCACTGGGGGAGGAAATTTAGTGCCCAGAAGAGAAAGTCCTAAAATGAGGGGGCAGCTAGGAGGAATTAAGG
>JAUTXX010514195.1:0-11766 GCA_032273605.1 Panulirus laevicauda | reverse complement strand
AGAAAAGACTGTGTGGGCTATAACATGAAACTGAGTAAGGAAAATGTTGAATATATGTAATGAAGAGTTTTCTTAGTGTAAGAGAAGCGGATGCCTGGAATAAACTGGGAAATATAACTGGGAATGCGAACATCAAACAAACGTTTACAAATCTTTTTGATTAGCAGAGGCAGTTCGATACGCTGTGTTCCATGGGTGTAGAAGTCTCGCCCCCCATTGTACAAATAGGTGATCAGCTAAAGTGGAGATAATTCAAAGGAAGGAGTAGTTGAAGTTGAATAATGAAGAAAAACTGTTAAACATAAGAGACGGAGAAAGGTAAGATGTAGCGGAAAAGGTATGGATAAATCTGTGGAATAATGAAGAAGACGAAGATAACGGAGCATCGTCAACAAACGAATTAAAGTCGCATTAAGGTGAAGACACTCCGTCAAGGGTATGAGCTCAGCCTTGCGACAATACACTTCTTTTTTTTCTCTAACATATAATATCTAAGGACGAGGAAGTGATTTCTAGGAAAAAATCATTAATACGGCGTAATGAAGTGGGTTGGGTGGGTCACTTATCGTCTGACCATTTTTTGTCTGCTCATCAAGCCTGATATAGTAATTTAGATCTTGTATGTTTTTGCATGATGAGGTACAATTAGCTTTGGCTAACCAGGACAACTTTGCTCTAACGCACATGGTGTTGTCTGTGCGGAAAAAAAAAACGTAATTTCACCCGCAATACATTTTCATGGAATTACACTACATCAATAAAATTTTCTCTAAATGTAACTCTTAATGTTCTTTCACGTCACCAAGTTTGCGTTGGTACGTTTGACCGATGTGACATTACACGTCTTTAGTGCTGTGTGTCTGTTATTGTCCGCTGTAGAAAATTCTAGTCCTGCAATCATCTCAGAGGACATTAAACACACACACACACACACACACACACACACACACACAAACACACACACACACACACACACACACACACATACGGGAAAGTTTCAGGAAATTATGGGACATGACTCAAGCAATGCATAATGGGAGAGTAACTGTGCATTGTGCTGTTGATAACATGTAATCCTCTCATGAATTCTAAGGAACAGTGTCAGTCTACAAGGATAGCAATGCAGAAACAATCAGTACGATACGTGAAACAGTAAATACAGGCACATACTTTTCAGAGATGGTAGAAGATTGATAAAGGGGGAACTCAATCACGAAGAGATCGACCGACATAAATTTGGTTCTGAGAGTGACAGGGAGTCATGGAGGCGCAAAGTCTTACACCATATACAGGAAAATTTCCCATACCATCATAACAATGAGCATGGTCGGATCAGAGGGACTGATGTATCATCATTGCTAGAACATAGCAACAGTACGGACATTGAGACTACCATATGTGATACACCAACTGGAAAAAGTGATCTCGTAATGGTGGAGCTTGATTATTTAGTAAATGAGGATGCAAAAGGAGCAGCAATTAGACCTGATGCCTACAGGAATTATAATCATGGACATTATGTACACGGAACTCAAAACATTTCTGTGGCAACACGAATCTAGAGATTAAGTTCAGTAGCCAGGAACAGGGAGCCGTGGTGGAAAGTTCTGTGAAACTTACAGGGAAGGAAAAAAATGCACTGGTGCTTTTAGCCTTAGATTACAGAGGCAAGATTTAAAAAGGTGAGGCTCAATATGAGATATCAAACATCGAAGGAGCTTAGTGGAGAAGGTTCACTTATCATCCAGCCAGTCATCAGGTGAGAGGCATAAGAGAGCAAGGAACGAATATAGCAGAATAACAAAAGAGGAACAAAGAAACTTTAAAAAGAATATCGTGGAAAAGGTCCGAAACAATCAACACTTTCCCACATACTCATTAGGAGAAAATTGTTAGTTAAAGAACAGCTAACAACGGTAAGGAATACAGAGGGAAGAGCTGTAGAGGATGATGTACAGAAATGCGAAGAACTGAGTACCGTGCTTGAAAGTGTTTTGACAATGATTGAATCTACAGCCCCAACGCCAGTGAGATGGAATGGGAGGAGGTCTGGGAAAGCATTGAAATGTCTAGAAAAGACAGAAAAGGAAAACTATAGGGTCTTGAACCTTATGAGGTACATCATCCAGATAAAATTTCTCCAAGTGTGCAGATAAACTTGGTATATCACGTAAAATGCTGTGCAGGATGTTGCTGGGGAAAGGTATAATGCCAGAGAAATGGAAACAGGCAAACCTTGTAACTATATCTAAGAAAAGACACCGGAAGGACTCGCTCAACTACGGACCGTTCTTCCTGACGAGTGTGTTCTGTAAAACACTGAAAAGATAACCAGAAAAAAAAAAAGATGGATCAATACTTGCAAAGGAAGCGAGAGACAGTAAGGTTTCAGGGAAAGGAAATTGTGTGTAATCAAACTCCTTGGATCTCTATCAAAGAGTGAGCTAAGTGGAATGTCTGTATCTGTACTGTTAGAGGGCATCTGACATTGTACTATGAGGGAAGTTAGTAAAGACACTGGACCTTCAGGCTTCGATAAACAGAGCATACATTTGTAGAAGGGAAGCATAGACACGCCAAGAGAGCCTTCTCAAAATGGGCTGAGTTCACCAGTGGCGTGCTGCAAAGGTCTGTTCTGAGACCATTGCTTTTCTTGATCTACGTAATTAACTTGCCGGAGGGACTGGAGTCCTACGTGAACATATTTTCAAATTGTGTCAAAGTAATGAAGAAAGCAAAATGGAAGGAGGATTGCAACAACCTCCAATGGGATAAGCATAAACTCCAATACTGGTCTGGCACATCGTTGAAAAGATACAATTCGAATAAATGGAAGGTAATATGGATGATTAACAGAGAAATAAAAATTCGATGTAGATATAATCTAGCAAGAAAAGACTACAGAGCTCCATTTTAGGAACTTGGTAAATGTAACAAAATATCTGCTGATACGTATTGGAATAGCATTCAGGTATGTGGATTAGGGAAAGGATGTAAACAGGAAGCTGTTTACATCCTACATGAGTTCAAGATTAGAATAGGCTTCTCAGGTTTGGTCAAGACAAGAAAAAACACAGAAACCAACATAGAGGGTCCAGTGGAGGGAAACCAAGATGGTCCCGTGCTGAACATATGAAAATGAGAAAAATAAAAAATGCGCATGAGGCAGCATGGATTCGGAGAGAGGGGTATCATGAGTTACAAACTTTTTGGACTCTTGTGAAAGAGTGGGATCCGTTTCAGACCAAAGAGAAGGACGGATGGATTGTGTGTATTATGACTAGCAGAAAGCTGTTGACACTATACTACACAAGAGGCTGGTGAATGCGTTGGATCTTTAGGCAGGAAAAAAGGGGAGTTTCCCGCGATGAATAAAAGCTTAGCGGAAGGGAACAAAGGCACATGTCAAAAGAGTCTTCTCCAACTGGGTTGGGGTTAACCGTGTTGTAAACTCAGGGTTCAATCCATAAAACCATTGCTCCGTTTTACCTAATAGGAGTTAACAGGCCTAAACACATACCTGAGTATATTTGCGGAAGATGGTAAGTTCAAGAGAGAAGCAAAGAAATTGAGGATTGCGTGAACTTGCAAGGTGACCCTGTCAAATTCAAAAGTGCGACTGATACATGATTGATGAATGCATCCCGAATATGTGCAAAGTAATGGAGATGGAACACAATGGAAGAAGGCTTCATTACGAATACTATTAACAGGAAATAAGCTGTCGCCAGAGCTCCATCTTAGGAAAACTGTAAAGGAGAAAAAGCGTCTGTTGTCTACTAGTGGATAGGTAAGGATATATTCAGCAAAATATTCATATTGCAAAATAGACCAAAACTAGAATATGCTTCTCAAATTTGGTCACCGATCCTAAAGCAGCAGAAAGAACCAGTGGAGAAGGTCCAGAAGAAGGCAAAAAAAGAAATGCTAGAAATAAAAGAGCCATAATAAGAGGTTAGAAGAGAGAAGAGTAAGAGGGGTTTGTTATTAACTTTTATTTCACCATTTTGATTTGTCAGTAGTACCAGCTCTTCGGTAAAAGTGAAGATAGAGCAAACAGACGCCATTTCACGAAATCAAGCGAGGAACTTGTAAGAGATGATCCAGCGAAATTATTTTATGGTATAAGAGAATTGGATGAACGGAAAGGAATGAGTGATGAAAGTGTGAGTGCGGAAAACACAAAGAAATTCAAAAAGTTGTGTGAGAATAGAAATAGTTCACAGGTTGTTACCCCACAAGTGTCGAACACCCTACCCGTATAGGACAAGAGATGGGGCCTCACGAGTGTAGAACTCCCTCCCCGTACATTACAAATAGGTAATTGCAACGAGGTAATTACACGTGGTAACGGTAACTGCTTCGTCTGGAACGAGCTGGTCCTGCTCTGACTAGAACCGAGATTACGAGGGAGCAACTCGCCAAATACACTTACAGTATACGTTATTGGAGGGTTAAATTCTCGTTGAGGCTCCCGGTGAGTGGTTTAATGCACAGAAAATCTAGCGAACTGCGGCGAATGAACAGCAAATAGAAAGCTTGTGTCACTGACAATGAACAATCCTGGTGCCAGATAATAGCAGTTCAAAGTATACGAATGATCACTTCATCTATTGTAAACCAACAAAAACAATCACTAAAGAAAATCCCGTGATTAACTATGGTAAGATACGATAGAATGATGAAAAAAGAAATATCCATGAGTCTCAGGTAATAATAGTACGTGGCACGTTGAAACCAATCATACGGGAAAAGCAAAGTTAGAAATTTTTGAAGTGACCCAGAGGAAACATTCATCGAAACCAGTGAAAGTACAGGTTGATTGGTGTAGTATGCAACAAGATAAGAAACCCTCGAAGATGGTGAAGTCCTAATGGTGAAAGACTTTGATGACAAAGAAATGGACTCGATGAACTTAGATTCAAATGGATACAAAGATGTGGAGACACAAGTTCCAACCTTGTATACAGCAATATATCTTGCTTCAGCGTGACGCTGAGTCCACAGAAAACGGTGAGGCTAGTACACTGCCCTTGAGAGAGAGTTTGTCTTTACTCATTTTAGCATGGACACTGAAGATGCAAATCATAATGCATGAATGAAAATGATCATGTAATACTTGAGTTTTTCTAAATGGTTCATGAGGACATGGGGTCAAAGTGAAAGCCATATTCATACAAAGAATATGTTCATGGGAATTACTCACAACCGAATGATTTCTTTGAGAATATGTAATGAAAAATTGAGTGCAATGGCCAAGAGACACCACTTTCATGAAGGGATCTGTGAAATTTAATATACAATGGAGTTAGAGATTAAGGACATCTTATTTCAAATACAGAGGGAAATTAAAAAATGAAAGAGAAGTGGTTGAAAGTAGTATAAGGTATCAGAAAAGAAAAGAGCTTAGCGACATTCTGCGGAAGAAATCAAAGAGACACTTCAGCCAACCAGAGCATGAAAGTTATGAGTGCAAGGAATTGATATTGCGAGATAAGGAAGGAGGAACAAAGACACTTTGGATCGTGGATAAAGTGGGGAAAACGGAAACTTTTCCGTAGATTCATCAAGTTATTTCAGCTGTAGAATACCTCATCAGAATAAGGGATTCAGAAATAGAGGCTTAGAAATTGACGAGAAAATATGAGAGGAACTAAAGGACCAGCTCAAAAGTGTCTTCACAGTGGAGGAAATAGTAGCCCATAAAACCACGATATGGGATAGGGAAGAGGAACTGGTAGGTACAAATTCTTTTAGAAATGACATAAGCAGCCGACAAAGGGGTATCAACGCAGTAAAGCCTCGGTTTTTATGAAATCTCTCCATATGAACAAACGTCGTGTGCAGAAACACTTCACAGACCGCTTGAAACATAATTCAAGATATAAGAAGAAGGTATAGTGCCAAGGGAGTGAAAATGAGTGAACGCCGTATTTATGGAGAAATAATCAGAAAGCTATTGGATGATCGTTTGCAGAGAAGAGAATGCCAAAGTGAGATTATACATGCATTCAAGGAGGGGAGGTTACGAGTAACAATTGCCTTTGACAGCTGCGAGTGAGCATCGCTTTAGGCAAGAGAAGTGGACAGGTGGATCCTGGTGTGTTCCCGGATGTTAGAGGGCAAATGACATTATAACACATAAAAAGTAGATTTTCATGCAAATATAAAGGTGAGGCTACTTCGCTGGATAGAAAACTACCATAGTAGAAGGGATCAGTGAACACATATCAAAAGAGCTTTCTCAGAATGGGACGAGGTTACCAGAGAGGTCCCTCAAGGATAGGTCCTAGCACCGCTGATCTTTGTGATCAATGTTGATGACTTCCCGGAAGAACTAGAATTCTGCCGAAATATATTTGCAGTTGATACTAAGACTAAGAAGGAGGTAGAGGTTGACGAGGATTCCATCAGCTTCAAAAAAGAAAGAAAAAAAAGCTGATGTAGCTCAACCAGTTTGATAATGTTGAAGAGAAAAGAGTTATTTGAAAGATGCAGATTCAAAACAGAGGTCAGAACAAAAAGCAATGCCAAGGACGTGTTAGAAAAAACATACAGATTTACTCTCCAGCGATGAGGATGAATGGGATGAATTCGCAATTATGACATCGTGAGCGCAGGTTGTAAACAAAAGATTTGAAAGTTGTTTAATGACTAAGAAAGCTCAAGAGATGGAGTCTCACGAGTGTTAAACTCCCTCCCCCTCACTACAATAAGACAATGATTCAAAATTATCCCAGAACCTTTATGAAATCTGAAATGTTCCTGGTGCTACCTAGGACCTTCCCCTTTCCCCTTCCAGGGGCTCATGCAACTCCAAGGCTGCGTTAAAATCAGTAGCAGGAACAAGATGGACTCCCTTGAAGCGAAAAGTTCTTTGACGAGACTGCACTTTCTTCTCAAACTAACAATGACCTTTTCATTTCAGGTGTAACCTCGAGCAGGAGGAGTTCGGTAGCATCCCTAGTGGTGCAAATAGGGTATTAGAAATACGCACTTACACAGACACAGGTATAATCGTTAGTACACACACACACACACACACACACACACACACACACACACACACACACATAACTCCTTCCTTATCCGTCTGTCTGTTTGTCTGGCTGTCTTCTGTATGTCTGTCTAACTATCTGTCTTTCTTTCTGTGTGTCTGTCTGTTTCTGTTTTCCATCCTGTTTTCCATTTTTCTTCATAGAACACTTGTTAACACTGTACCAGTTCTGCTCTAATACTCTTCCATCATTACCAAAGAAAGTTTTCTGGCCCATGATCAACACTCCTGTAACACCTCACCAAAATTGTTCAAACACTCCACAAACGTTTCTTCAACACAGTTTCAACGCTTCTCCAGCACAGAGCCAATACTTCACCACTTCTTTTCTGATTCCTCAACATTCCCTTCAAACTTTTGCATCACTCCTTCAAAACTTTCCCAGTACATCTTAAACACATTTCAACATTCAATTCTAATCTTTGATGATTATGTAAATGCCATCGACTTATCTACAGTCTATAGATGGGTGTAGTGATTCTTACTGGAGGACATTGTTTTCGAGGTAGCCCATGTAGAATGCGACAATGGTGCTACCCCCATTGGAAAGCCCAGAAGACTTATACTACACCTAGAGGATGGCTTCATCAAACTTAATGTCACCAAAGAGCACATTACTTTCCTCACAAGAGAGAAAATTCTCAAATCTACAATGATACTACACTGTAAACAAGACACTTGAAGCCTACACATCGCCGAATCACAAATTATCAAAGTACAACAACCGAAAATCATCATCCAGAATGCGAGACAAGGAAGGATGCTAAACCTACATGCCCCAGCGTCGCTTAACAGCCAGTGAGCGAGTAGGGTTACATGCACGTCCGCCACCACGTCCAGCCTCACCCTACTATCTGCGGTTATTTCCACCTGCGCCACTGAGCTCTCCTCACTCTCCCCAGCAAACATAACGCTGACAAAACTTATACATACTGACCTAATTCGACAAACTTTAAACATTGGTCCTTCCAACTCAGTCTTAAACACCACCCTTTGCGACATAAATATATCTGAAACTGCACTCCCCAGACAAGCGCGAGTCACACTTTCCCCGTCTACGTTCTGGACATCATCCATCTCTATACGTATTCAAACACTGATTCCAGATGAACCAGGACCCTTCATGCCTACGGTACAATTACCATGATAAAAGACACCGAAAACCCACTGTTCAGTTGCCTGCGCTTAGCTTTCATACATAAACAACATCGAGGCACTTCATGAAATAGAGTCTCCCTGGTATCAGTTTTATATATACTTGAATTCCATCTTGATTACAAGACTCTGCTAGGAATAATCCATTACAACTCCAATACTAACTCATTACCAAGCTCGTCCTTTACTTCAAAACGCCTATCCAATGTTTCATCGGCTACTCCACAACTGATCCAGCACTTCTCCAAAATCCCTCTCATTCTTTGGAGACAAATCTACTTCACTTAACAAGTAATATCATTTAACAAGTAATATACATCTGTCAGCTTGGTCTAACAACGGTGTTTCATTTTGATATATTTTGAACATTCTTTAACACGTCAGCACGAACTTCAGCAATCAACTCACACTTCTCAACACCCAAACATTTAAAGCATTGGTCTCAGTTTGGCATGTCCAAAATTATCCTCATATAGTTCTAACACTTCTAGGACAGCTCTTAAGTACTTGAAAGGCTATAATTCCTGCAGTTCTTTGCAATCACTCTTTGGACGTGCCTCAAGACAGAAGCCAAGCTCTCTCTCTCTCTCTCTCTCTCTCTCTCTCTCTCTCTCTCTCTCTCTCTCTCTCTCTCTCTCTCTCTCTCTCTCCAGCCAATCAACATGCCTCGAAATACGAGAGAAAGTGGAACATTTCGCCTGATTTACGTTTTGTCGCTTATCATAAAACAATTTAACTGGTGATGAAAAAATGAAAAACTAATTTATCTTCAATTTCCATGAGCCAGAAAATTTAACAACCTTGAACGTTATTTCCCTAATGTAATGAAACTGAAATAATGGTAATGTAGGGCGTTCAGTGATGTCAATCTGTCTGTGCGTGACACTTTAATTCAGGCCAAAATATGTCAGCAAGCTGAAATGACACTGCTGCGTCTTCCCGAGCTTAATAATGTTAAATTTCGAGGTCAGAAAATGAATTTCTTTGAGAACATAAAACTTGACAAGAGGAATAAGTTGCGTCTTGACGCAGGGACTTTGTAGAATATTTTTCCATAAGTCATGCACAAGAGCTCCAATATTTACAGGGCCAAAAAAACAGCTTTTCGGAGTCAACCAAGCAAGAAAACATCATACATGTAAGAAATTCAGCCGATAACTGTTATAACACACACACACACACACACACACACACACACACACACACACACACACACACACTGAAGAGGCTGCCGGCAGATACGGTGCGTTGACAAGCCACTTGAAATCTTCAAGATGTCGTTCGGTGGAAGGTGAATTACGATGGGAAAGTCGTGCCAATCTTTAAGAAGGAGACCAAAAAGTTGCGCTAAACCGCACACCAGTCTCTCTAACGAGTGTGGTTTGGGAAACATTTTGAAACGCCGATCTGAACGCAAAAGGCTGACGACCTACGAAAGAGAAACAACCTAGTTGGGAGACACCGTGAGAAAAGAGGTCATCTGTAACAAACCTTTTAGACTTCTGAGAAATTCACCTCCGTTTCAGACACAGGAGAAGGATGGGTAAATTGTATGTGCCTGGCAACCAAAAACAGAGAAAGAAAAAGAGAAATGTCATCTTATCATACAGGATGTTAGTAAAGAAGTTGGATTTTCAGGAAGGTTTAGATGAATTATGGGTAGAATATAACGATGATGCTATGGAGCTAATGACGTACGCATGTAAGATAAATCTTCTTCAAATGGGCTGATGATCAATTGCGCACCGAAGTGCTCAGTTCGCATACACTTGGGTCTTCTTCGTCTATGTAATGACTTGCCAGAAGAACTGGACTCATACCTGAATATGTTCATGAATCAAGCCAAGATCACGAGAGAAGTAAGGAGTAATGAGGATTACATCATTTTAGATGTGCTCCTCGACAAACGACAAACTCAAAAGCTGTTCTGATACATGTTTGATGACATCGAGTCCTAGTAAATGCAAAGTAGTGACGATGGAACACTGTGTTTGAAAGAAGAAAACGATAGGAATTCTATCCCACAGGAAATAAACTGCTGGAATCTGTAAATTGTATGGAGTTAGGAGGTGACACTGTACCTATGGTGTCGCCTGAGACCTTAAGAGAAATATCAAGGAGACAAAGTCTCTCCGAAGAGTTATCTCATTTATGCGCACTGATAACGAATTATTTAGTAAACTGTTCACATGGCATACTAGGTTATAACTAGAATGTGCCTCTCAAATTCAGTCACCGCACTTACAGAAGCACTGAGAATTAATAATGGAGGTCCAGAAGAGAGCGACATAGATGGTGCCGAAATTGAGAGAGCTGAGTTACAATTTGAAGTTGGAGACCATAGATTTGTCCACAATGTAAGATAGAAAAGTGAGGGGTGATTTCCTTGTGACTTTTAAGTTTTTAAATCATTGTGATGATATTAGCGAAGAACAACTTTTTGAAAAATGGAAAGATAGAACAACCAGGAGCCATATCGTAAGATTAAGCAAGAAACTTATTTGAAAAGATGCAAAGAAGTATAACCATAGCATCAGCGTAGTCGATGAATGAAGTAGAGTAAGAAAGAGAAAACTGTAAAGTGTTGACAGCAGAAAAAGGTTTAAAAAGTTGTATGCTAAAGTTCAAGAGATGGGGATCCATGACCATAGACCTCTCTCCTCAAATTTTACAACTAGGTAATTACAAATCATAAGTATACAGACAAGTAGATAGATGAATATACAGACAGACAGATAGATAGGTTGGTAGAGAGAGAGAGAGAGAGAGAGAGAGAGAGAGAGAGAGAGAGAGAGAGAGAGAGAGAGAATGGTAGATATGGGAATGTGTGTATATGCGTGAATATGTGTTTATTGAATACATGTGCTTTGAATGCACATGTATTCTCATTCGTATTACCGTCACCTACATCGAAAGATGTATGACGAATAATTGTAATCGTTAGTGTGTGTCTCTTTGTGTTTACAAGAAACGAATGAAGGTAAACTCGTATTCCGTAAGTTGAAACTTGAAACAGCATTCGTTAGTTGAAACTTCAGAAAAGTTTCCGCAAGTTTGAAATTAAAACAGTATTCGTAAGCTGAAACTTGAAACACTATCTGTATTTGAAACTTGAAAATAGTATCTTAAACTGAAAGTTGAAAATGTATTCGTAAGCTCAAACATCGAAATATGTATTCATAAGTTGAAGCTTAAAACAGTATCTTAACCCGAAACTTGAAAAAGGATCCGTTAGTTGAAACTTGAAAAAATATTCATAACATAAAACTTGAAAGAGTATCCGTAAGCTGAAACTTGAAAACAGTATCCGTAAGTTGAAACTTGAAGCAGCATCCGTAAGCTGAAACTTGAAACAGTACCCTAAAATGAAACAGTATCCATTAGCTGAAGTTTGAATTAGGAACTAAAATGACATAGCAAAGCTGCTGTGTATTGAAAAAAAACATTACAACTGACAAAGATGACAAATTAGCTGTCAGAAGGGAACGTTGATTGACAGAGTTAAAGCATCATGTGCATTCATTCTTTATATCGTAATAATGCCTATCACACTC
>JAUTXX010514194.1:0-21604 GCA_032273605.1 Panulirus laevicauda | reverse complement strand
TGTTTCATCTTGGTCTACTTTGAATGCTGGAACAATTGGTATCCATAAAATCACCCTTTGCCTGTTTCATCTTGGTCTACTTTAGATGCTGGAACAATTGGTATCCATAAAATCACTCTTTTCCTGTTTCATCTTGGTCAACTTTGGATGTTGGAACAATTGGTATCCATAAAATCACTCTCTGCACAAGATGAAGACACAACTTATTTATCGAAGATTCAGGATGATTTGCTTGGTCTTCCAAATCTTGCTGAAAGCCACTCAGTTTTCTTCTGAGAAAACCCTCGTAAACATCCTCACCTGGCATGACAAGATGATAACTGGCTGTGAGGAGGAATTATTATGAACTGCCTCCTCACCTGGCATGACGAGATGATAACTGACTGTGAGGAGGAATTATTATGCACTGCCTCCTCACCTGGCATGACGAGATGATAACTGACTGTGAGGAGGAATTATTATGCACTGCCTCCTCAGCTACCATCCAGGCTTGGTGCATGGTCTTGAAATTGAGGCACAAATCTCAGCACATAAATTTCTGTCTAGGTACATCACAGAGCACATGTGAATATTTCTCTGGAGGTAGTAAAGGGTAAATCACAGAAAACACTGAATTCGTTTAAGATAGCAAAGCCATAACAAAAGATCTTGAATTATTTTTTTTTTTGCATCCTTATTCTAAGTTAGAAGACATCACTCATATTTCAAATCCAGTTCCACTGCTGTGAGAGAAACATGTTCTGCAGCACATTGCCATTAAAGTTGAAGATATACTATGAACGTTGAACAGAATAAAAGTGTATGAAATGGAAGGTATAGATTAGTTTTATCCTTGGACAGTGAAAGCGGCAAAATATGAAATAGTTAAGTCCTTGACTGATCTTTCAGTAAGTCCCTTGCAGTAGTTCCAGTGGAACACCTATATATATTCATATAGGCAATAGCTCCCTCCCCAGAATTTATAGCTCAGTCAGCTGAATAGCCCAGTCAGCTGAATGTCTGTGACTCATAAACATTATTAGGGGCACAACTGTAAGTTGTTTAGAGGACCACTTTTTAATAAATGATTCTCAGAATGGTTTTCAATGAAATTGCTCATTTAGCAGATCTGCTGGATTTCTTTTTGAATATTATCAACATGTATGATGAAAGTACAGCAAATGATGTCTTCTATTTAGATTTTCTAAAAGCGTTCAAAAGATTTATCAAAGGTTACGAGCAAAGTTAATTTGCACAGTATAAATGGGGTTGTACTTGGGTGGTTTGAAATTTGGCTGACTAGCCATAATCAAAGAGGAGTGATTAATGGTCAAATCATGAATGGTCAGACATAAGTTCTGTGCCCTAGGGATCAGTCTTGGGATTAGATCTCTGTCTCATACATGTTGATAATTGGTTATGTTGTAAGTTTTGAAAATTTACCAACAATGCTAAGCAGGGAAATAAATCCATGAGAGAAATTGAACATCTGCAGCTTCTTACTAACTTTGACAAACTGATGCACTGGGCTTACCGGTAGCAAATGCTTAATTGGCTTCAGGTCACCAAATAATATCAAACCTTAGCTTCTTTCTGAGCTACCATTTGTAGCCCAAAAGAATTCATAGTGTAAATTTCCTTCTTAATTTCACAAATATGCAAATATGATCCTTAGGACACAGAACTTATGGCTGGCCATTCATGATTTGACCATTAATCACTCCTCTTTGATTATGGCCAGTCAACCGAATTTCTAACCACCTAAGTACAACCCCATTTATACTGTGCAAATCAACTTTTGCACATTTGTGAAAATAAGAAGGAAAGCTGCCACTGTGAATTCTTTTGAGCTACAAATGGTAGCTCAGAAAGAAGCTAAGGTTTGATATTATTTGGTGACCTGAAGCCAATTAAGCATTACAAAGAAGTAGTAAAATGGAGAAGAAAATTCTTGGATTGGTAAACTAAGCTTTCAGATTTGACTTAAATGAAATTATCCTTACTTTTCAGTTCACTGATACATCCCCTCCTTGAATATTGGGGTAAGTGTTGGTCACCCAATTTGAATAACTATATAGACAAAAAGGAGGAAGTACCGTGATGAGCTACCAGGATGATTCCCGAACTGAGAAACAAATCCTGTGAGAGGCAGCCAAACATCTTGAATTTATTTAGCATGAAAAAGAGAAGATTAGAGGCGACCTAATACTGGTATTCAGAATTATAATATACTTTGTTATTAGATCCTTAAGGCTAGATTCATCTGATACCAATTGTAGTAATGGATTCAAACTTGTGGGAAATGTTTTACTTTGAATGAAGTGAAATACTTTTTCTTCAACAGATTTGTTAACATATGGAATAGTTTCTCAAGTTCAATAGTTTAACATAGCACCATAGACACATTTAAGAATAGACTTAATACTTTACTTAAAGAACACAAGTGACGTGATTTGCCCCTCTTCAGTTATATGGAAAGTTAACACTTATTTCCCTTTGAATCATCTATTTGCCTTTTTATTCTTACTACTTTAATCTGTAAGTTTCTGATTTCTTCCACTGTCATGAACAGCCTCTAAATGTCCCTGTGATCTGTGGTTGCTTGAATTTCTTTATATTTGTTTGTACCAGAAATTACTAGCAATGGTTGACTGACCTTGAACAGAGTAGTGATTGATGGTAAAGCTTCAGAATCAGTTTTGGGACAAGTTCTCATTCTTATATGTATTAATGACATTGAAGATGTGCTGCAATGTAAGATTTGAAAATCTGCAGATGACACTAACTTGGGAAAGAAATCTATAATGGAAACTGAACATCTAGAGCATCAGACTGATTCAAACAAATTGATGGGCTGAGCTTACAAGTGACAAATGATTTGTAAGTAGTGCAGATCTTACACATAAGTAGTAAAGCCAAGAAGGTAAGCTACATTATGAATTCCATTGGGCTACAAAAGATAATAAGGAAAAAGACAGGGTTAATGGTCTTTGGTGTCATGAAGTCAAGCAACCAGTAAATGGAAGCTGTAGAGAATACTGACAAAGTCCTTGGATTGATAAGTAGGGTTTTCAGACTCAAGTCAATGAAATGATTTTCATTCTGAACAGTTTACTAGCATGAGTCCAACAAGAATTTTTTGTCCTGTTTTAATCACCCTACTTGAGAAAAGGTGAAGATAGAATGGAAGAAATACTTACGTTTTGGTACAGTATTGGGAAAGAGTTCTACACTTGCCTACTGAATTTTCTGTGCCATCAAGAAGCCTTTTAAAACTTATTAAATTTCCAGCATACTTTGCCTCAGTGTTTAGTTGATTTTAACAATCCACCATCATAACACTAAACCAATACTTCATATCATACTTTCTAGAACAACCTTTTTACCTAGCTTTTTGTAATGACCTCTGGTTACTCCGATGCATATTGAAATATTGTTCTTAGTCATTAACATCCAGTTGATGTAGAAACTTTAAGGCTGTTGTCAGGTCCCCTTTCTCTCTCTCCTTTCCTCCACAGTGGCTATCTTTGTAGCCTTCAGCCTCTCATTATATTTCAGTCTCTTAATTCAAGCACCATCTTAATTGCTCTTCTCTGTACCCTCTCAGTCAGATCTTTGTGCTTCTTTATTTTTGGTGACCAGGCTTGTAAGGTGTAACCCAGTTTTGGTCTGACATATATTGTGAAAATTTAATAAATGTACAGACAGTTTCCCTGTTTGAAAATTTTCTTAATGCATAGCTCAAGCAATAGATTAGACACAATGTCAACCCTTAAATCTCTTTCACAAACAGATTCCTTTAATTTATTTCCTGCTAGGTAATATTCGAACTTAGGCCTTTCATTCTCTCTTATCCTTATTACCTTACATTATCTTAGATTGAATCCCATTGTCCATTTACCGAATTAACTTTAAAAGTTTGCCCATGTCCCCTTATAGGCTGATGCAATTGTCATCTTTCTTTATTTCCTCATGTTGTTAGCATCATCATTATACATGTCTAGATATGATTGGAATCCATTAGGCAACTTACATCTATATATCTATTTCTAACAGTTGTTCCCTTTGGGATCTCCTAGTAAAGGGCATAGCCTTGGCAAAGGACACTGCACTTATCCCTGTCCTTATGTGCCTCCTTTGCGTACACCATTCCATGCATTCTTCCACCATCTCTCTCCTTCCAGTATTCATCCACTCTGTTTGCCTATGTCACAGGTTTTTTTTCCTCTTGCACCAACCTCTTTAATTGTACTATCATACACTCTCCTTGTGAACTCCATCTCGAATCAGTTCCATATGTCCAAACCACCTCAAAGTATTACATTTCACCCACTCTGCCACTCCACAGTTCATTCCCTTTGCATTTCCTGCCAAGCCATTCTCTCATAAACCTCTTCATTTCTTTTTTCAATGCATCTACTCATATCTCATGCTCTTCTTAAATAGCTCATTTCCACAGCCTGGATTCTTTGCCTCCGTGACTCATTCCATGCCCATGTTTTGGCTGCATAGGTCAGGGTTGCAAGGACTGTGCTGTCCTTTAATCATCACTTCACTTCCATACTTACACTTCTACCCTTCATTATTCTAGTAAGGGACCCAGTAACTCTTCTTCCTTATACTGCTTTGTCCCTTATCCCTCCTTCCATATCACCATGCTTACCCAAGGCAGCTTTTAGATACTTAAATTCTCTCACTTCTTCCTGTTTCTCCCACCCCCCACCATATCCAAAACACAATTTAGTACACATTCTTCCTTCACTCTATATGGTTTTACAAAATCTATACTTTCACTCTGTTTCCTTTCAAGCACCATTACTTTACTATTACTTGCATTTACCTTCAATCGCTTACACACATCATAAAACACTATTACAACCTTCTGTGGCTCCTCTTCACTCTAAGCAAAGAACACAGTATCATCCACAAACAGGCTTGCTACTAGCCACCATATCTCACCACCACACTCCATCTATGAACCCCTTTTCCTTAGTTTTGCTTTCACCTCTCTTATTCCATCCATATATATTGAGAAGCCACGGTGACATCACAGAGCCCTGCCTCACACCTACATGTATCCTGCAACTTTTACTTAGTTCTCCATCCACTCTTACACATGCATTTGCTCCTCTATAGAAGGCTTCCACACCATCCAACAGTTTCCCCTTGTATCATATATCATTAACACATTCCATAAAGCATTCCACTCGACTCTGTCGTATGCTTTCTCCAGATCCATAAAAGCTGCATGCATCTTACCTCTTGCTAAATACTTTACCACAGTCATTTTTACCACAGAAATCTGATCCACACTTCACTTCCCCTATCCTTTCCTAAAATCCCCTTGCTCCATCACTCTGTCAATCAACATTCTTGCATACACTTTTCTTGGTATACTTGATAGATTTATTCCCCTATAATTGCTACATACATCGTTAGCACATTTTCCTTTGAATAAAGGATCAATGATAGCTTACACCCAATCCTGAGGCACAACCTTCTATTTCCACACTAAATTCATATAAGATGCATCCACTGTATCACACTTTCTCCTCCATACTTCAGCATTTCAATTGTAATCCCATCCTCGTCAGGTGAATTTTCTAACTTCAGCCTCATCATTGCCCAACTTACCTCCCTTTTTGCTACGGGCCCTTGCACTTGTATCCTCTTCCTTCCATCCTCCATATCCATGCATGTAACAACTGCTGCTGCCTTCATTTCTCCCATCTGCATTAGTTCTTCAAAGTACTATTTCCATCTTCCTTTAACTTCCTCCTTTTGATTCAGCAACCTCCCTTCCTTATTTCTTACATTAACATTTCCACCCTTGCATCCACCCCTTTCCTTTTTCACCTCATTCTAGTCTAGTCTCTTATTATCCCAAAACTTTTCACTCAATTTTTTTTCCAAAATCTTCGTCTACCCATTCTTTGTCTCCCTGTTAGGTTTTTCATTCTGTTAGGTTTTTAACATTATATTTACACATTTTATATTCTTCCCTCCTCCTTTTCTCAGCTTCCTCTGATACATTCCTTTCAATCAATCTACCAGATGCTTTCTTCTTATCGTCCACAGCAATTCTAATCTCTTTTGTCCACCATGCATTGCCATTTTTATATCTATATCTCACTACCTTTTATCTAATTACTAATTCTACAACGGTAAATAGTCTTTCTTTGAACATTTTAAACCTCATTCTCACATGACTACATCCTTACATATACTTCACATCCATCTGAGCTTTCAGTCACCTTCCTTTCATACTCCTCCCTGCAATTTTTCTGATTAATCTTCTCACTTGCCAATACTTTTACCTCTCCATTCTTCCTTACACAATACCTCCATCCTCATCCCCACAAGAATTGCAAAATGGTCAGTCACCAAAGAATCCTCTCACAACTCTAGCATGTAGCATGGATTTTCTCAATCTTTCATCCACTGCCTGATAGTCAGTCAAAACCTTTTGCTCTTTTCCATCATTACTCATCCATGTATACCTGTGGATCATCCTGTGCAGAAATAAGGTTTTGCAAGGATTAAAATATTTTCAGCACAAACGTCCACAAGATAACTTCCATTCTCATTTACTCCAGTCACCACTCATTTACCAAGTATCTCACCAAATTTATCACATCCCACTTTTGCATTCACATCACTCATTTTGACCACATTTTTTCATTCTCAAAATTGTTTATACAGTCATTTGCAGTTCTCCAGAAAAGCTTCATTTCATTATTACCTTATACAGTCTTCATATGTACAGGTGTATGTACACATACCCATGCATATCTTACAGTTCCAGTCTTTCCTTTCACCCCCACTATTCTTGTTTCATTCCATCCAAGCTGTGCAACACCCACTCTTGGTTATAGCAAAACAGCACAACTGTCTTTCCCTCTTCCCTAATAATTTTCATTCATTCCCATCCCATAATTTGCAATCATTTCTCATTTTCACTCCATGCACTCTGCCCAAGCATATGGATTTCCCCAATCCCTACCACATCCAAGCTATAGCTTTTAAACTTCTCCTCAAGCTCTCTCCTCTTACTTTCACTACTCATCCCATCTACTTTGAGCACCATCACCTTCCATTGCTCATCTCTTTTACTCCTCATCATAACTGATAGACTCCAGTGCTGCCTCTTAGCCTTACCTTTGGTGGGCCACTGGCAGAGGGCAACTCCAGTGTGGTGTTTTCAGAGGCAATGAGGCTCCAAAATTGTCCAAAAAACTAAAAAGTCCCAGCACACCTCGTGTTTGTATTTAAGAAGATTGCCCTGATGGAGCTGGACAGTGCCTCCCTAGGGTTAGGGAATGCCTCCCCCTTCAGTTTCTTGGCCTTTTGGCTAAGATCACGCGTAGCGCTTAAACTGAAGTTCCACCTTTAAGATTATATTAACGAGGTTACTACAAGAAGGCACGGTGATATGTGGATACTTTAGAAAACTACAGTTTCCCTTTGAGGTCCTGAAACTTGAAAACTTTCCACAATTCTGTGCCTATTCACAGTAGCAGCTCCTCCTAACCTCATGATACTGCCATTGTGCAAAAATAACAGTGAGCTCAGGACCGAGTCTGTGGCATGCCACTTGTAATCTCTGTCGATTTTGAGGATGTACCTCTTTACCTGTGCTCTTTGGTCACTTTCAGTGAGGTCATCTTCTGTCCATTGAAGGCACCCTCATGTAGATCTAGTTTTCAATCACTCTCATATGAGAAATCATGTCAAAGGCTTCTAGGAGTCCAAAAGCACAGTCTTCCTATCCCCCTTATGATCTAAGATGAAGTTCACCATATCATAGATGCCTAGAAGATTAGTTATGCTTGACATCTTTTCCCTAAAGCCATACTGTCTCCCACTTGGAATGATTCTTCTTTACAAGTACACTAAAATCCTGGTTAGTGCTACCCAATAAAATTCTATTTTGTTATAGCTTCTTGCTTGCATTTTGGAGCTCTAGTTTTATTAGGAAAAATCATGAAAATCCATAAAAGAAGTCAAAGGTCATGAATCCAAACACACAACACATCAAGAGTACTTTTTCTTTTATATTGTTTATACTCACTTGGCCAGTCAGAGTGCCATGCACACACATGCTCATATCCAATCAGTGCCAAGTGCTCTCCTCTGTTAGTGCATTACAAATTTTGCCATTCTCACATGCAAGCATTTTTGTTTGCTTGCCAATTTTTCATAATTATTGTTACTAGGTTTTACCCATCTAGTGCTTCTAGTACATCTAAAGTGCCTCGGGAAAGCCTCTCTTTGAATGTCAAGTTATTGGTGTTCAGAGAGTTGGAAGCTGGTGAGCATCAGATTGATGTCAGTGATGTGATGCCTTCAAATTGACTAGGTAGGAAGTTACAGCCATTATTAAGACATGAAGCTTCTGCCATGATAAAGTTAACAGAAACAAAGGTAACATGTTCAAGAAGCAGTTTATTAGAAAAAATTGGAAGGTAGGCTAAGTGAAGCTAGGTTAAGTGAGGAGCACTTGGCAACACACCCAGTGCCTATTACCACATCCTTCAACTTCACCTCTCTCACCATCTCCAACTTTTCTGCTTTCTCACTCCATATTTTCAAATATTATGTATGGCAACATTGAAAGGATACATCATTACTCATTTACACTTACAGTCAGTTTTTTGGTTAGACTTGGGCATCACCTCCTACCACCTACCATGATTCCCCCCCCCCCCCCATACCTCTCTCATCACTCTCTAACTCATGATTTCAGTGATGCAGGGGTGGATTAACTTCATCTAGAGCAGAGCCATACAATATCCACTGCCTAATGACTCCCCACCACCCACCTTGCCTCACCAACATGCTGCCTCTCACTTGTTCTACTATGATTGTTAGTATTCATCAAACAACTGTCACTCATGATACAGTATTGTACATTACTTATTTGTTATTAGTTAATAAAGATATGTTACTGTAATAATCTGATTTTATTAATGCCTGTGACCCTCATATGAAATACTGTATGTATCTAATAGGTAAAAGAATAACATAATCAGAAATACATCTCCACATATGCAATGGTATTATGACTCCGTAGAGATGTTTCACTTATCACTCCATTTTCCAGGAACATATCCTCTGGGCTAATTGGAGTATTAGTGAAGTCATTCATTTGCTTTCAGTTTATCTTTTTTAGTGTTTTACAAACCACACATGTTAATGAGGCTGGCTTGTTGTCCAGTGCAGTTTTCTGACCCCCTTTCTGTAATATAAGACATTTGCCCTCTTTCACATGGTTGGAACTACACCTTTCACTAATGACTTCTTTATTTTTGGTGGTCTAACACTTGCTTTTGCACGTTCTTTCAACAGAAATGGGTAGATTCATCAGGACCATGGCCTTTATATGGGTCAAGCCTGATTATGTCATTTCAGTGAGTACAGAAGCAAGCAACCATGATGATTCATGGACTGAGAAACAAATGTTGTAACAGCCGACTAGATGACCTCAACATGTTTAGCTTAGAGAAGTGAAGGTTAAAAGTTGGTTAAAAGTTGATTTAATGCAGGTATTCAAAATTATCAAAGGCTTTCATAAAAAATCTCAGTTTAAGGAGTTGCTTAAGGTTTGGTTTGTCTGATTTCACTCAGCATTGGATACAAACTTGTAGCCAAGCATTTTACTCTGAATGAGATACAGAACTCTTTCAACAGGATTGTTAAGGTGAAATGACATACCAATTAGAGTAGCTGAAAGCAGTCCCATACTTATGTTTATGAAGAGACTTGAAAAACAGTACTTAGCTTCAAATCTATGAATGTCATTATTTGTGCCTCCTTAGTTACATGTAAAGTTTACAGGTATTTCTTCAAAATAATCTGTATGCTTTTCTGCTCTTACTGCCCTGATATCTGCATCCAATCTCTTAGAGTATTTCACATAGCTTCAGAAGAACCCAATAGTCTGTTGCTGTTTGAATTCCTTTACCTTCTAAGTTGATATCTTGTTTGTCATGTAATCTCTTGCAGGTGGAGTCCAGTAACACTGATATTTAGGGTTGCATCCCTATATGATGTTGACATCATATGTTATCAATTTATGCTTTGTATATCATCAGCAATTGGTGTTAATGACATCATCTCTACATAATTATATGCATTTCATGTCACAGTAATATCATAACCTTTTAGCAACCTTTGATACAAAGGGGTTAATAACATCATCCTTATATGATTGTACGCATTTCATGTCACAGTTCTACCATAACCTTTTAGCAGCCTTTGATACAAAGGGTCTACTCTGTACTACTCTAATGCTAATGTTTTCCCTTCTATCACTGGCAGCCCTCTATGGTGAGCACAAGAAAGTGATATGTGACTACAAGCTCTCCTAAATGACAAGCTGGTGCCACAGGAACAAAATATAAGAGGTGCAGTATTTTGAGGAACCTTACAACATAACACAACACTCACAGTCAGTTTTAAGGAAAGAAGCACCTTTGAAGAAAAACTTTAATGACTCTGCAGCAGAAATAGCAGGAGCAGCTGAAGTATAATATCAGTGATAGTAGAAGTATATAGCAACAGTGACAATAGAGGCAATATTTAATCATAACAACAAAGCGACAGTGGTATAAAGGTTAAGCAATGACTACAAGAGCTAAGTCAAAATAATCTGAGGAAGATATTTTATTAAAGAGGTGGACTATATGTGATGTATAATACAGTCAAACTATTGTTAAGTTCATTATTATTATCATTGGTTTCACTTCTTTATGATAAGAACTATGATTAATGATGAGAAAACTCATAATCATTTTAATCCTATAGAACTGAGATGCATTTTGCAATTTGCTCATTTCTCAGGTGTTCTCTTGGTACATTGCAAAGTCAAATTATCACCATTAATGAGCATACAGTAATTATGAATCATTGCTATGGCCAGGTTAATTTGCTGTCAGAATTCCTAGCATGAACTCTGAACTAGCATATGTTGAGTCTTGAATGTAAGGATACTACTTGTCTATGTCTTGAAAAGATGATTCTAGGATTATGTCTGTATGAAAAGTATTCAGTTCTTGAAACTGAAATCAACCTAACAAATACAGGTCAGTCGTCAAAGCAGACATAAATAATAGACTTGCAAAATTAGAAAGCAAATTGTTACTCATGATAGTGGAAACATAAGATGAATATAGAATGTAATTCAGGGTAACTGACAGTCTTGTAGGGTATGTTGGATTAGAGAGTGAAGTGATTCACTGTGAAGGTGAAGGGGAGGGGAGAGGATCTGACCTTTTATAGCATCACATAAGGGTAGGGCAAGTATAAGCCCATAAGCCCTGACCTTTTATAGCATCATATAAGGGTAAGGCAGCTATAAGACTATAAGCCCTAACCTTTTATAGCATCATATAAGGGTAAGGTAGGTATAAGACCATAAGCCCTGACCTTTTATAGCATCATATAAGGGTAAGGCAGATATAAGACTATAAGCCCTGACCTTAATAGCATCATATAAGGGTAAGGCAGGTATAAGCCACCATATATGTAGAGCAGCTGATGTCCACTTGCCGATCTTGTCTTGCATACACCTTACCAGCTGAGGTCATTCACTCCAACTCCATCTCTGATCATCTTAGGTTGTCACATGCTGCATTGTGTGCTGCAGTATTGTTATTTTTACAAGACTGAGTAATGGAAAACAAAGAACTGACATGTTCACTGTGCAGCAAAACATTTATAAAGAATTCTGTCATGAAAAGGCATATGCTCACACACACAGGTGAGAAATCTGTCCAATGTTCAGAGTACCGGAAAAGCTTTACCCAACAGTGTAACTTTGCTAAGCGCATGAAAGTGCATGCAGGGGAGCGATTTGAATGTTCTCTGTGCCAAAAGACCTTTTCCCAGAAGAGTACTTTAGTAAGGCACATGGCTATTCATACCGGAGAAAAGCCACATGAGTGCACAGTGTGCCAAAAGACATTCTCCCAAAGGAGTCATTTAGTGACGCACATGACTACTCACACAGGAGAAAAACCATATGAATGTGCACACTGTCAAAGTACCTTCTCCCAGAAGGCTAATTTAATGCAGCATATGACTGTTCATACAGGAGAGAAGCCACATGAATGTTCACAGTGTCAAAAGACCTTTTCCAGGAAGGTTCATTTAGAACAGCATATGAATATTCATACAGGAGAGAAACCATATGAATGTTCATTGTGCAAAAAACACTTCTCCCAGAGGAGTCATTTAGTGAGGCACATGACTATTCATAGAGGAGAGAAGCCATATGAATGTTCAAAGTGCCAAAAACCTTTCTCACAGAGGAGTGGTTTAGTGCAGCACATGAAACTTCACAAAGAAGAGAAGCCTTTCACTAGTGTCCAATCTAGTCAGGGCTTCTGTCACAAAGTTGGCCAGACATGCAATACCTCCTGTCCTGGTAATGACAAATGTGTCAAGATTATGTCCTGCCAGCAAGCACCTGACAACCATTTTATGAGTCTTTTGAGGGTAGAAAAGTCTGGAAGTAATGAGGGAGTGAAACAAAGTATTGGAAATGATGCTGAGTCCATTATATGCACACCAGACCTTTGCCTAGAGCTGGGCAGAACTGCCCATGAGCCATCCATGAAGGCTGAGATTGACAATGGTATGGAAGAGTTTTGAGCTTCATGAAGATAATATTTGCACTCAAGATAAAACTTTTTTCCTTTGATAATTGTAAATATGGTTACCATAAGAAAACTCAATCATTCTATGATTCATCAAACAAGGCTATGGCTTACAAAACAGATGGTGAACTTGACGGTGGATCCTCTGAAAATAATTTTGTGTGTGGGGTGTTCAGTCAGAATCCTTTATCAAGTTAAGCAGTTTCCTGTGGAAAATGCTTAACAGCATTAATGTTCAATTATGCACTTGTATTTTGTATGCTGTCACATTGCTGAAGAATGCAGTACCTTTGTATAATTTGATATTGATGGCAGTTGATATTGACTCATGTACTACTAATTTTACTTATGAATATTAGCATACTGCTTAGCATAAAGCTGTAGGTGGAGGCAGAATTATTTAGCGTGGATTATTTGAATGTGGCAACTGTTTTGATGAACAGATTTTGTTGATAGCAGTGAAAATTTAAAACATGCTCTTGATGTATGTGTATATATTTGTGTTGGCTTCCTTGTTCACCATTGAATTCTCCAATTGTGAAAATAGAACTGTTTCTCTGCTACACATCTTTCAGTGTTAGATGAATAGAAATTCTTCCTCCATACTGCATGCTTGTAATTGATATTGTGTCATGAAGTTATGACACAATAACAAAAAGAGGCAGAAAACTATACCAGGTCTGTGATCTTTTCAAGGCAACTATTAAAGTTAACTCATTTAATGTTACTCATTTATGAACTAAACTTTTGTTTTGAATTATCCATTGTATTTGCGCTAATGGTATTATGTGGTAACTTATTCCATTTGTCTACAACTGTGTTAAAACCAATACTTACTAAAGTCTTTTTTTTAGATAAAAAATTTTATAGTTTAAAGCTTTTGTTTCAAGCTTTACTAAATGTGAGTAGGCCATTTGTGTCTTCTGTATTTACAATCTTCATTGATTTGAATATATTGTTCCTTGTTATTTGCCTTTCACAAGAAAATATATTTGATTTTGTAAATCTCTCTTCTTAAGACAATTTTCCAACATTTGGCATTTTCACTGCATACTCTCAAGCTTTGTTCAAAGTTTTATACTTCTCAAAAAATTAGGGGGTTATTGAAGTAAAGTTACTATTTAAGAAGGAAAGAGAGGTGTTTGGGTGGCATTTAGAGACAAAGTGAAAAATATATAAGAGGAATTGGCAGGAGGTCCAGAGGAAGAGGCAGAAGTTGAAAAAGAAGGCAAATGAGAGTTTGGATGAGCTATTGTCAGCAAACTTCAGGGAGACTTAAGATTTTCCAAAAGGAGGTTAATAGTGCGAGAAAACAAGAGAACAAATGGAAACATCATTGAAATGGGTAGATGGGGAAGCTGTAACAGATAATGAAGATGAGATGGAGTAAGTATTTTGAAGGACTGCTGCCAGTGTTAGATGATATGGTGATAGATGTAAGGTGCTCATGTTGGGGAGGTATAAGAAATGAGATAGTCATGGAAAGTGCCTTAGTGAAGAAAGGAGAGGTGGTGAAAGCTTTGCTTAAGTTGAAATATGACAAGATGGCTGGATTGGATGGCAGTGCAGTAGAATTTCTGAAGAAAGAGGATGACTGTGATGTTAATTGGTTGGATGGGATTTTCTGTGTATTTATGAATCTTGATGAGGTGCTTGAAAATTGGCAGAATGCATGTAAGTGCCATTGTTTAAAGGCAAGAGGGACAAAGGTGAGTGTTCTAATTACAGATATATAAGTGTGTTGAGTGTACCTGGTAAATTGAATGGGAAAGTAGTGATTGAGAGGTTGAAGGCCTTTGCAGAGCATGAGATTGAGAAGGAACATTGTGTTGTCAGGAGTGTTACAGGATGTATGAATGTGCATGAGAAATACTTTGAGAAGCAGGGGGATTTATATGTGGCATTTATGGATCTAGAGAAGGCATATGATATAGGGTGGATAGAGATGTCTTGTGGAAGGTCTTACAAATATATGGTGTGGGAAGAAAGCTGCTACAAGCAGTGAGAAACTTTTATCTAGGGTGTAGACCATGTGTATGAGTAGGATTAAAGGAGAGTGAGTGGTTCCAGGTGAACATTGGTCTGTGGCAGGGTTTATGAAGTCACCATGGCTGTTCAATTTATGTATGGATGGACTGGTGAGAGAAGTGAATGTAAGAGTCTTGTAGAGAGTTGCAGTATGTAGGGGGAAGATTTGAGTGAGAAACAGAAGCTGGTGACTGAGTTTGGAGGAGAGTGTGAAAGGAGGAGATTGACAGTACATGTGTCATCTGGGTTCATCTTTTTCGTTCCATGGTACTTGATGAAGATCAGGTGGCCTTTACTCTTTTATTAGAAAAGATAAGTAAGTACATCTATAGTACTCTAGGCCTTATGGTCTTTTGACACACTACGACACACAGGAGTGGACGGTGTGATGAGTCTGGATAGTAAGAGCATCAGCTGGTGCTGAACAAGGCTTTTATTTGGGCTTGTCAACACTCATCACATGTTTGAGCAAATGTTCTGCTCTTCCTTGTGTCATCTGGAAGTCAGCTTTACACAAGGCTAAACAATACCTGTGCTTGGTTCTTTCAGACTAAGCAGTGAGCCCATGAACACATTCCATGTGATGCAGCTACATATGTCCATCTCACACTGAAATGATAAAACTAGATTGCTAATAAAAAATTAATGGGACATGTATATATTACATGGCTTGGCCATAACCTGGCTCAAGCTCCTGTGAGTCATAATGAATCATGACTATACATGGAGTAGTACTGGATGCAAAAATTCAGCAAATAAGAGCTAATTACAAGTTAATTACAAGTATATTTGAGAACAGGGTTAAGACACTATATAGAATTAGAGTACTCTTGCATTCACACACAGCAAATTTACATAAAATGTAAAGATAGCAAAATTAGTATACAAATATAGATACTATTAATAAAATGAAATTCCAATATACAGAAATGAAATGACAAAATATTGAGGATACAAGAATCCACACAACTTATTGAATACATATTATTCTGAAGTCAAAGTTCTCCTTTAATAAGGAAGTGCAGCTGTGCTTATTTTCTGAATATCCAATGTGGGTGTAGGGAATTTTATATTGGACATTCTATGTTGAAGACGACAATATAAGATAAATACTATGAATTGATGAGTGCAAAAGACAATGATATAATGGAAATTCCAGAAATATGATGGTTGGGAGGTGTACTTAAAAGGAACAAAAGCCAAAACATTCATTGACAAATCTAAATTGTCCTCAATTTTAGAAGGAAGATGTTGCAGTCCAAAAAGTAGGTGGAGCACACATGAATTGTTTATAAGATATGGAAAACCATAGTACTGGGAGGCAAATCAAGTTGTTAAGCAATGGTTTATGGGACAATGCTAACTCATCCAAGGAGGGAAATGCAATCAAGGAATTAACATTATATAAGATAAAGTTCATGTCATTAGTAAGAATGATAGTTTTTTGTGACTCTTTGTATAATTAAAAAGGAATGGTATTACGTTTACAAGGCTGTAAGTATTTGAGTCACTGAATGTTATATGGATAATGACCGCTTCAAGAATCACATCAATGTTGTTAGTAAGGAGTAATAACTGGCCAAGTGGAGGGAGAGCTGGCTGGGGTGTAACCGAATTGTGTCATTGCTTTGTTAACAATACGCATGAGGGACAAAATGATGGTATGACAACTTGGTTTACCAGATTATTAATATCTTCCAATAAGCCAGTGAAATGATGTGCATAATAAGTGATTTGAGCATATAAACTACCAACATATGTGGGAATAATCAATGTACGAAAATTGTATTAAAAGATTCTAACAGTAGTTCTACCTGTTAAGTCATAAACTGTTAATTTGATGTCACTTAAATACTAAGAATGCTACTTCAATACCTTGGCTTCAGCCTTAATATATCTGTTGTTAAGAAGTTTTTGAAATTGCAAAGATTGAACCTGATTCCTAACTAGATTTTCTGAATGGCATTTCCAACAAATATGAATGGAGGGATCCTACAAAATTAAGCAGAGCTCTTTTGCTTCTCCTGTGTTGGCTCATGTTCTTCCTGATATCTGTATTCACCTGAGGTTCAATGTCTTGTAAGGTATACGTATTTACTGGAGATTCAATGTCTTGTATTATGTCATACAGAATCACACAGGTACTGTTCAGTTTCCAGGTCCACTGGTTTAACAAAGTTGGAGAAGGAGCAACACTAGAGTATCTGATGGACACACTGGTGTAAAACTTGAATAAGGTTGACCGGAAGCAAGGTACGGCCTCCAGTAGTTTTACTAAATTATCGTAAGTGTAGGGTAGACCCTCCAGGCCCAGCTTAACTGTGTCCCTCACGAGGTGGACCTCACAGGGAGCCATGAGAAGGGCGCCTGTGGTACTGTCTCAGCAACATGACTTGGTATGTACCATAAAGACATGAGAAAGAAAAATCTGTAAAATGACTACTGATATGTGTGTGGTGGTGATGTGAGGGCAGTGGGTTGTGGTATGGGGACAGACTGAACAGTGGTAGAAGGTGGTTGGGTGACATTGTTGAGTAGTGTTGTCTGGAGTGAGACCGGGATGATCATGTTCACAATACCATAAAACTTTCAAGTGGTCCTCATGTTCCTTACGAAGGTCTCCCTAAATCTATGTTCCTTTAAATGAGCTAAGCTCTATAAGGACCAGAAAATTTTGGGGTTTGGTTTAGGAATGTCACTTCTACAGCTAAATTCTTGCACCATTACTAAGAGTCCCCTGGGAGCTATGTACCTAGGATAGTTTTGTGGACTTGATTTATGAAGTTGTAGTGGCTTGACCTAGGTTTTCCTTGAACCATCGATGAATCAACTGATATCTTCCTGCTACAGCTGATTTCTGGACCACTAGACATGAAGGAGGGGACACTATTATGTCATACAGCAACACTATCAAAACCTTGCTGTTTCATGAACACTGGACAGCAGACATGTATTCATCCCATTCATCATGATCAAACTTTATGTTAGTGTGAAGACACTGAAGGATTTTATGGTTTAATCTTTCTACCAGGCCATTCGAGGCTGGGTGATGTGCCATCATATTGCATTTACTTATGTTATACAACTTACACAATTCTTCTACTAATGAGTTATCATTTTCTCCTCCATTATCTGTTACTAAATTCTTTGGTGCATTGTCTGTCTTAAGATATTTCTTGAACGCCTTACCGACCATGGCTGCGTCTTTATTTTGAACTGGGACTAATTCACAATATCTCGTGAAGGCTTCAGTAATTGCGTATGTGTAGCCTGCCATGGACCTAGGAAAACCTCCTAATATGTCAACATGAACTCTTTCCCATGGGTATGAAGGTACAGGATATTTTAACAGTCTGCTGGGTAGTGAGACTTCCCTTGTGTGTGTTACAGATTTGGCACCTGAGTATAAGATCTGTAATGTTTTTCTACATCTTGGTCAAAAGTATCTCAACCAAATCTGCTTACAGCGTCTGTCTGGGCCTGGGTGTGCGGCCTGGGGTGATTTGTGTGTTAAGATATTCTGGACTAATGCTGTTGAAATGACTGACAACACGGGGACTCCTGATGTCGCGTCCTGTCATAAGACTCCCTGTGCTAAATACAATTCTCTGTCTGGAACAACTGTTTTAGCATCCAAGGAAGATCTTATACCCTCTAGGAATTCTATGACAGGACCCCAGACTGGGTCATCCCGTTGATGCTGTCTCAACTTCTCTACATCAACATCTACGAGGCTATTACCTACAGTGACTGTACCCACTCTGCGAGAAAGTGCGTCTACAACTACATTGGATGAACCAGAAACAAAACGAAAATCTGGGTCAAATGTTTGTATAGTTCAAAACCATCCGTGAAACTTTCCTGTAGGATCTTGTCTTTGATGAATACCTAACAGTGCTCTGTGATCTGTATGAACTGTAATAGGGTAACCATATATGTATTCCTTAAGATGTCTGACTGCTCAATAACTGCAAGGTCTTCTAACTCAGTTATGGAGAATTTCGATTCCGTCTTCGAACATGTACGGCTCGCATAAGCTACGGGGAAAAAAGTCTACCCATAAGTACAGCTCCAAGATCCTGTTTACAAGCATCAATTGTGTGCAAAATGAAGTGTTTCTTAAAGTTGGTAAATCAAAGGATAGGCGCCTCTGTCAAGTGTTGCTTGAGTAAGTTAAACACATTGTCTTGCGCTGTGGTCCATCACTGGAATGTAACTCCCTGTTTCACAAGTGAAGTGAGAGGGTTTGTGATGTTCGCGAAATTAGCGATAAATCTTCGATAATATATTGCTAAACCAAGGAAGGATTTGACCTTGTCTGTTGTGGAAGGGACTGGCCGTTCTACAAAAGTTTTGACTTTATCTACATCAGGTTAAATACCTTTTTCGTCAACGGTGTGAACTAAGTAATTAATTCTTGTTTGTGGAAAGGAACATTTGGATATCTTGACTTTTAGGTTCGCATCCTCAAGTCGTAGTGATACTCTCTCAAGACTTTTGAAATGAGAATCAACATCTGGAGACATGACCATTATATCATCCAGATAAACCAATACATCTTTGCTCAACATATGAGGAATGAAGACGGAAGGTCATGATGTATATGAACTGCCAGTGACCATCTGACGTACTGAACACAGTCAGGGGGCGACTCTCCGCTCACAACACAATCTGACAAAATCCGCTCAATAAATCCAAAGTTGTAAATACCTTATTGTTACCGAGGCTATGAAGAAGCTCTGATACCACTGGTAATGGGAAACCATCTTTCAACGTGACCTTGTTGTTCAGTTTTCTAAAATCTATGACTGGGTCTAAAAGTTCCGTCCTCTTTCGGAGCGATCAGATATGGTGAATTCCATGGTGATCGTGATTATTCTATGACCTTATCTTTCAACATGTCCTGAACAAGTTTGTTTGCTGTGTCTCTGTGCGCGTGTGTGTGGCAATCAATAGGCTGGGACGTAGATGGGACGTGTGTGTTTTTCTCTAAGTTAATATTGTGAACATCCAAATGAGTTGTGGCGAGTGGTTCTGCTGATAAGGCAATAGTAGACCTAGACTGGTTAAGTGGTCAACATGCTTGGTTAATCCTACCTTGGATATCATGTGATGGTGGGGAGGTGACGTGCACTGCTGAGTCAGGGGTGATGGTGGGGAGGTGACGTGCACTGCTGAGTCAGGGGTGATGGTGGGGAGGTGACGTGCACTGCTGAGTCACAGGTAGCAGCAGTAGGTGGTGGTGGGTTAGTGGAATGTGAGACTAGACGGATGTCTGCGATCATGTAACTCCTCGTCTTCAATTCCCGACTTCAGAACGGAGAATTCCACCAGCTTGTTCCCTGTGCGGAGATGGACACTTGTGGGTCGCGTACTGGCAATGTATATGGCGACCTCTCCATCTGGGCTCTCATGAATAGAGGCGTCCATCATGTCTAGTGGTGTGACAGTGAGTGATGAAGGTTCAGCCACTACTCTTAGTGCGAGATCACCCTGACTATGTCTGAGTCCATGATCAGTCATCCATGTTCGAGAAAGTGAGAGAGGAACCTTCGTTAATGTGTCACTATGCAGAGTCATGTTGGTTTTCAGTTGACCAGGACAATGATGAGTAGAAAAGTAAAAAGGATGTGTATTGTCTACCGTGAAGCTGGGCCCACGTGGGAGCAGATGTATTAATGACTCTGACTGAGTGAGAACTCTTCTCTGACAATGGCAGGAACGTATTATCAACACAAACCACATGATAAATAGGACAGATCTCATGTTGTGCCATAGAGTGGCGTCCTAGTAACAAGTTAGCAGGAAAAGTTACACCACGAACAATGTAAGGGGTTACGGTAATGACCGAGTCGCCTATGCGAATGTTCATTTTAATAGTGCCCCTTACGTCGAGATTTTCATTTGAGATACTTTGAAGGGATGGGTAAAAGTCCGAGCATTGAACAAGTTGAGTGCGCCCCATTAATGGTTGAATAAAATCATAATTAATGACATCTGCTTCCGCGCCGCTGTCTAGAAAGACTGTGATTGGCTTATCCTGGAAAGAACCCACTAAATCGAAACTTGTAATGTGAGAAAATGGCGAAGAATGAAACTGTCTTAAGAGATCCGTATGTGATGGAGTCGTGTCATAAGAAGGAGATTGCCACTGCTGATAATGATATGATGAACCTGTGTTAGATGAAGTCTGTCTAGCTAATGCTCGGCATTTCGCTGATGTGTGTCTAGCGTTCTTATGATATGAACATATATCTGGTGTTGTTGGGCGCGAGCGGGTGAAGGTCAGCTTGGTGTCTGACTGCAGGAAATTATGACTCGGTCGCCTGAATTGTGACGACCGAGGCTGTGATGCCATGATTCGTTGACTGCGTTTGTTGTTCTGGTCGAGCCGTGAGAAAGAGTTCTATGTGTAAGGACACATATACGCTTTATGTCCTGGTTGGCCACACCAGAAGCACGTAACTTTATGTGAGTGTTTGTCATCACTGAATCGCTTTGATTGACCGTAAGAGGAATGATTGTGTTGATCAATAGAATGTTTCCTCACACTTTGGGAAGCCGACACCCTCCCCAGTGTCTTGGTGTTATAATATCCACCTTTCTGTTGAGTGTAATTCAATACTTTCGTTACTGACCCACAATGATGGGTCGATGTTCTCATTAAGTAACCGTCGACTTACGTCTGGAGGTCAGGTCCTTGAGAATGAAGGTTATGTGTAATAATCGTATGAGTGTTTGCACATGAATTTCAGGATTCATCATGGCCGATATGCATGATGAGGATTCATAAGCCTGCCTAACTAATCTCATTCTTCCATGTAAGGTACTCCAGTGATCAGGGACTGACCTATCATCCATGTATGTTGTGTTAAGAGCACGTAAAAGGACGTGTAGTAAACTATCTGAGAATGATTCCTCACAACCTAATTTAAACA
>JAUTXX010514193.1:5949-25510 GCA_032273605.1 Panulirus laevicauda | reverse complement strand
GCCAACATTTGGCACATATTACCTTAGAACATTTATATCTAAGGGCATTGACGATAAAGAATAAGAAAGTACTTAAAAAAAACTCATTTCAGTGGAATTTCAAAAAAGTAGATTTGATATGGTGTTTAAGGAATGAGCTGAAATAACCAAATATAAAAGATAAAATTAGATCACAAATATTCTACAGACCCAAAAATGATAGATTGATTTTAAAGGATAGAAATTAACGCTTTTTGGTGTTTTTTTTTTGTTTTTGTTTACTATCTTTCAAATGTCCGTAGACTTAAGCACATATCAAATACATCAGGAATCATGACCTCTGTCTTTTCATGGCATACATCGACTCTCTCGCCATATCAAAGTACATTTGTCTGTACGTCATTGCACTTTGATGTATCATATATCACAAAGAGGCAGAAATATTTCACTATATTATGTTTTTAAGTTTCAAAATGGCGTCAATGGACATCGGTAAGGTTGGCAGACTTGTCACTCAGGCATCGGCTGATACATGTAAACAAACGACGCCCACAACCCTAAGCAAGAATCATCACCATGAAGTCTATTTTGGGCTTATTTCCTTTCCTGGTTGTGGTTTATCTCGCTGTTTTCACATCATCCCATGGAAAGGAGGTTAGTTTATGATTATTGTATGAAAAAGTCGAAAATCACTTGTTGTACATGTATTAAACAGGGTGTATTAAGAGGATGGGTTAAGTTGAATTGGGTATTTCATGTGTCAGGCTTTAGTTTTCTATCGTGATGTTTGTTTGGTTTTTGAAATGCTCTTTGGGGATCTTAATTGGTGATATTTTTTTGCCTCTTTTCCTCTTTAAATGCAATTTAGTGGCATTGACTCCTTACAGCATGAATAGAAATAAACGAGAGCGCTTTTTTGAAATATTGTTCATGTCATGGTAATTTTACTCTACCTTTCAGAATTGTTCTACACTCATGTCTTTTTAATTCTGCTCTATATTGATTAATAAGCAATGTCTAGAATTTCTGTATACCTATCGTCAGTTTTATACTATGTACACTTTGAATGGCAATTGAACATTAGAATTCATAGGGCATTTTATAGATGACTTGATATCACCTCCATTTTAACGTCCCTTGGTATGATTTTTGAATGTTGAAAAATGGGCTCATACCATGTATAATTTTCCTTTCATTTTTTAACATTTCCTCATAATTTCTGTTCTTGATGTTTTACTCGGAATTTATATTATTTTTTTCTTTCAGTTTCAGAAATGTGAGAGATCTGCTTATCCTCCTGATAAACAGTAGGTGTATTTCTGTTTAGATTTTGCAATATCAGTTGAAGACTTTTTGTGCATACTGTATTATGATATCCGTATATTCCTGCCTCTGTTACAACTAAGGCAAGAGACCCAAATCATTTAAAAGAAAAAAATTTTTTTTGCAGATTTTACCATAAGCACCTAGTACCTTACTGAAAGAGAAGACAGGACCTGAAGGAGAATACGGCTTAGTTGTGATAGATAATGATGAAAACTTTGTTATTCCTTGTGGGATTTTGTAAATAAAGGTCACAAAGAGATTTTGTATAGAAACTTTACCATAGTTTAAAGCGTATATGATGTAGAAATTGCATAAATCAAAGCCATTCAAGAATATCCTTACACTATTGGATTTTCTTTTTTTTGCGTTTGTGTGTGTGACACTAGTTCTAGGAATATAAAAAGTAAGAAATGAACATAAATTTTTGAACATATTTTCTCTAATAAAGACAGTAGTAAGACTTAGGAGGAGAAAAATAGAAAATTTTAAGCTGTGATGGAATAATTACAAAAATTATATTTTAAGCATTATCTTAATTCCTACAGAGTATATTTTATATCCTTTCTACTTTTACTCATTGTTTTTGTCAGCATAAGTTAAGGAACAAATACATATGAGAAGACTTTATCAGTTGATTACAGTATTAGATTATTGATTTTGATATATTTCATCACTGCCTAGATTTTCATTATCATTTATTATTGTATATGTTTGATATTTGCTCAGATTTTTGTCTTTGTTGTTATGTTAGTTATTGATAAGACTTAAAGAAAAGTATGAATTCAGTTATATGTAGAAAAAAGATTACTCACTATTGATAAACAAATAGATTTTGGACAGTTTGAATGCAGAATGTTTAAGCATGCCAGATTGAACTCTGAATTATCTTGTATAGAGTTTTTTTGTTATTTAGGGAATTGGTATCTTAAATGGAAAGCTTTTTTGAGAAGTAATGACTAGCAGCTATAATATTCAAAGATCAAATGTAGGAAGTTATTTCATGGATTTCAGATTTAGATTTTATCTGACTAGTATTTTAAGATTTAGAGAAAAACAAATGAAGAATGTTATTTGAATAGAAATTTTGGTGTTTCTGCAACTTAAATGATGTAAATCATGCATCAAAGTAATGTTCATTCTACAGTGCTGCAGTGCCACTGTATGAGGTGGACCTTGATCTGCCACCACTACAGCGCTGGGCACCTCTCATGAAGGAAAAGGGACCTAATGTGAGTCAGATAGAGTGAAAAACATTGTAAAGATTTCTTTTTCTGACTTTGAGCAAATACTTACACTGCTGTAGAAGGATTTTGATTAAAAAAGAAAGTTTAACATAACAATATAAAAGTAGGGTAATTGTGTGTTTTAATGGGGAGTTAGACTGTGTCACTGTTTGAATAAACAGAAGAGACTTCCCTATATGTTAAACACTCCAATCAAGATTGTCAAAGCTTTTAATTATTTTGAGTACCTTTAAGCTTGATAAGTTAAATGTACCAGAGTTTAAGTTGATTTGTATAGATGTTCTTTTTTTAGGACTTCATGCTGTAAACTCTTTCTGTGTAGATAGGAATTACTTACAAATGGATGTAATGTTGTGCAATATATTAGAAGGGATTTTATATTTGATTTGTGATATTTTTGTTTTATACTCTTTCTAGATTGTTGCTATGGTTGACGATGTCAAGAATCTCATCAGATCTGTTGTGAGTGAGAAGTTGTATGAGATCCTCATAAAAAATCTTGACAAGGTAATGACATATTTTATATGTCTTTGATTTTTCATGACTTCAAGTGTCTTTTTTTATGAAGAGCCCATGATGATCCTGTCTTTACTGTTTTAGTTACTGAAAATTTCCTCTTTGTTAATATGATGAAAATTTTGTCATTCGTATTATTTGTGTTGGTATTGATATGATGAATATTTTTGTCATTTGTACTATTTGTGTTGGTATTGTTATCTGCTGCATTCTTGTACTGTATATGGAAGGTCATCATCATTTATCACACTAAACCAAGAAAATTATGTTTAAGACATTGTTTTCTTTGCATTTATAGGTGGCTACCACTCTTCCGTATCCCTTTTATGAAGAGATGGTAGGCATTTCTGCATTGTCAGGACTACCACTGAGCCTTGTCACAATGTACAACATTTTCTACGAAGCATTTACTCTGTGCACATCTATTATTGCTCAGGATCCAAGTGGATATCTGTACCATGGCAGAAATCTTGATACTGGATTGTTTTTAGGGTATTTGTTTTTATATTTTTTTCTTTCTGTACTTTGATTTCTCAAATCCTCTACTAAAGAGCCCTGCAGCTCTCAAAATCTAGAAACTGCAAGGGCACTGGTTCACACTGAGCGCCCATCACTGCAATTTCTGTGTAATCATGCATCAGTCCCATAGTCTGCAATGAACATTTAGAAATGGATTCAACAAATACTTTTCGTCATATCCATGACTGACATTATGTACTTCTCCACAAAAATAAGCTTTATAAATATTTCTTCTTAAGTTATCTGATTGCTTTTATAATCTTTCAACATTGTGGTTCATGTTTTTTAGCTCTTCTGCTGTCTCAAACAGCCTTGAAAGGACCCAGTGATCTTGTACTGTTTGCAGCCTGTGTATTCCTTTTTATGTTGATGAGAATGTGTCTTTATAGAGTGTTATTTGTACTCTTCTTTGATAGCTGGGATAAAAAGAACCACACCTGGAGAGTTGCTGAACAACTACGTCCATTAACAGTTCAGTTGGAATGGAAGAAAAATGGAACAACACTCTTCCATTCTATTAGCTTTGCTGGATATGTAGGTGTACTTACAGCTATCAAGAAGGTAAGTGAGATAGAGAAATACTGAATGATAATAGTATTATGAAAGCTGAAAGAAAACTTCTATCAGAAGATGTATTAGATGATGATTGAACAATAATATTGAACTGAAAAATCATGGCCATTTCTTTATTTGCTTTTTTTCAGTGATTCTTTACATCATACTGTTCAGATATTGAAAATTTTTGCTGTTTGTACTCATTTTGAACTATTCTTAATTTTTTTTCTTAAAACATTTGTTACACTTGCCCCTGTCTAGGACAGATTCACATTGTCAGTAGACAAAAGATTTGCCCTGAATGGAGGATTCATGGGATTGTTGGAGTGGATTCTTTTTGATGATCATGATCAGAGGTGTGTGCTATGATCTTTTTTGTAAATGATAGTGGTATATTATCATTTAAGGATGTCATAGAGTACAGTATATATTTTGGCTTCTATTGCCCATGGCCTGTAGAAGCAGTAAATGGGGAGGGAATTGGATGAAAACTTTTGATTTATTATTTTAGTTAATCTCAATGGTTTTGCATTTGTTGCCTGTTTAAAAGAAGTCATTTTACATGTAGATTGCTTGATAAATCCAGCCATATTTCTTGATACCAATGGGAAAGCTCCATCACTGTTATATGATATTCACTTTTACATACAGTTATCTTGTACTGGGAACCAAAATGCACCTATTGAAACAAAGAAATTGTTGAATTATTTCCCCTTCACTTGAGTCATTGAGATTGTGTCCTGGGTCATACCAGATTGAGTATTAAAGGCTTCCCATTGTAACAAAACCAAAATATATTGTAGTACTATTGCAAACTAGGTTATTAATCAGTGGAATGATTCCCATCAGTTTGCATAGATTGTTCCCAGCACCCATTGTTGGCTAATAAGTAGTATGAAATACTTCTGTTCAGAATTCAGTTTTGTTTATGGATTAGTTCACTTTTTATTTTATAAATTGATTGAAACAGTTACCTTTTCTGTGATTATGTCAACCTTATAATAAGGATACCAGTGACCAATTTGTGAAGTTAATTGCTTACCAAATGCTGTTTACTTCATCATGATTTATACAAATACAATGAGAAAAAATGTATTTGCAGCTGGGTGGCATTCCTTACTCGTGAGGTCATGCAGGAAGCAAAGAGCTTTGCAGAAGCACAGACCAAGCTCTCCAAGACAAGGCTTCTTGCTCCAGTATACTTCATACTTGGTGGCATGCAACCAGGAGAGGTATGTGATAATACACAAAGTATTTCATCAAAATCTTTCTGTTACATGAAAAAGATTGTGTGACCATATAAGTTAAATTCATTTTCAATAGTTGGTACTTAACTTTTTGAGTAACTTTGATTATAATCTTTCATTATATATTCACGTGTGACTTATATGCCATAAGTATATTCTTATGTTGCCAAACTTGAACTGCATGTCTTTTAATTCTCAACCTTTTAACTTTCAGGGTTGTATTATCACACGTTACAGGGATAATTTTGATATAATGATTCTTGGATCAAGCCAAACTCGATCTGGATCATGGTATCTTGTCCAAACAAATTATGACCACTGGAAAAATCCACCATTCTTTGATGATCGGAGAACACTAGCCAATCAGTGTATGATGGAAAGTGGACAGAAAAATGCATCTCTCAGTCTCCTTTACAATGTTCTTTCCACCAAACCTATTTTGAATAAGGTCAGTATTTTGAAACAGCTTTTGTCTTTTTGATTATGATATTTTGTTGCAATTATTTCTGCTTGTATTGAAGACCTATATCTTTATATGTCTATATCCTGTATGCACTGTTAACTTAGAGTAACTTATACATGATTCATTCTGATCCTTTCCCATGCAAGACATTCTCAGCACATTATCTATAACGTGGAAGGTCATGCAGTGGAAGTAATTGCATCACCTAGTACCATCAGTAAGAAATACCTGCTGTAGTGATGCACATTTGTTTATCTGGATTCTGTTAATTTCAGTTTGTCTTGGATAAGCTGGCAGCCATCATTCACGGGGGGTCTCTTGTGAAGTCTCGTTAATCATGGTTATGACATAGCTTTGCACATATTTTCACTATGAACAAACTTACATTCAAATGCTCCTTCAGAATGCTCCTCTACATTATCTTGCATACTCCCACTTAATGTACTGAAATATATTTTTCATTTATTTTCCAGAATCATTCTTCATTTTTGTATTACTTTTTAACACCATCTGATTCTTATCATACCTCTCCACTTTTCCATATTGCCCTCAGACCTCAGTAGTCATCAGTTTGCACTTTCTCATAACCTTGAATTCCTTCTCAAAATGTTAAAGAAAATATTTGATAGGTTCGTATAAGAAAATATGAATTCAAGATTGGTGTCACAATGGAGAAGTGTAGTGTGCTTGAATCCTCCTGTGTTTAAGGGGGTTCTGCTTGAGTCACATTGATGTATTGCAGGAGAAAGTATGTACATCAGGATATACATAGAATATAGTTATATGAAAAATTATTCTGCTTGTTTTCCCAGGAAACTGTTTACTCTGCCTTGATGGTGGCCAGATCAGGTCGAATCCAGGCATGGACCCGTGAGTGCCCTGACCCATGCTGGCCATGGTGAAGATCACAGATAGAATATGACCTGTAGAATTGTGCACAAGTAGCATTACAATTGATTTTCTAAACCAAGATTATATCATACCATTTGCCTGTGCCTTTGATATTTTTTTCTCTTTAAATGTTTCTATACTGACTTGCCTTGCTTTATTGATTGCAGTTTCTGTCACTAGTTAGAATATGTGTGATTTGTAAAATGATATACAAACAGTCACAAACACACAGATTTTAGATTAGATGGCCATTTTTCAAATGATGAAAGAATTTCCTGCATATATATAACTTAACTGGTTTAGAATTGAGTAAATCTTTGATTACCTTGAAATCAATTCATTAGAATCTTTTGGTCTGCAGGAATTTCTTCATGTGCAGTATTATGACACTGTAGTGATTTGCCCATAGTATGTTAGTTTTATACATTATTGAAGCTTAGTAAGAAAATAATATGTAACTATCAAATAAGCATTATCTGTAAATTTGAGTATCCAGTGCCTTCATATTAAGAAGAAGCACTATATGTTTTACATTTGCTGCATTGCCTGGTTTTAAGACTTGGGTTTTATTTTCTTTTAGTAGAGATACAGGATACTATAAGCTGTTAAACCAGGTGAGGCATATATAGTAAACCTTTTGATAATCGTTTATTTATTATACTTTGTCACTGTCTCCTGTGTTAGCGAGGAAGCGCAAGGGAATCGATGAAAGAATGGCCCAAACCCACCCACATACACATGTATATACATACACGTCCACACACGCACATATACATACCTATACATTTCAGTGTATACATATATATACATACACAGACATATACATATATACACAAGTACATGATTACTTGTTTTGGGCTGTTATTATTGTTGAATCTTAAATTTTATTTATAAAACATTGCTGAAGATATATCATTAGATGCTTTGACTATTATTTTGTGTTTAGAAAAACAGTCAATTCTTGCAGTCAGAAAGTAGTGATGAACTTATTGAGCTGTTTTGAAATTATGAAATTAATTTTTGTACGGGGATTTATCAGACATATTTTTCTATGTCTAAGACTGACTTTACTTAGATTTATTACATAAATAGATTTCTTTGATATGCATAGGATATTGATTTACTTTATGCATGCTCTGAATCACTGTGATATTTAGCATTCCAACCAAATTCTGTGATGACCAATGATGATAATGTTTTAAGCTTCTGTTGCAGTAAGCAGTAGTGCTTTACTTCAATAAAGATATATTTAGAGAGTGTGTATTATTTATGATTACCTAGAGTGATTTGGGCAACTACAGTATGTTGCATTATAATTATTTTCTCTGCTGCTGATAAGTAACCACAACTAACCAATGTTTTCTGTACATCTTTTAGTATTTGTGACTGTGTTTACACATGTCAAGTGCACCTTTTCCCATATTTTAATACAGGATCACATATGGGGAAACATACTCCAATACAATATATATATTAGTTACCTACCATTACTATAGTTATCATAGACCCAACATTGGTGCTTGAAATATTTTCAAGAAGCTGATGCCTGCTGATTTTCTTTATGCTTATTATTTCATAATTTTTTGTCATCTACTGCCTAATTTTTTCTCTTAATTTACATACTAAGATTTAATTATCAAATTCACAGTGTGGATTCTACAGCAGGCCCTTGATGCTTGCTCTGTGAGTCAATTGTTCAACAAACTGTACCACATAGTTTGCCTTTTCTTATCTGAGTTCATGTAATTCAAAAAACATTAAAAGAAGCTTTTAATTCCTTTCTTTTCTTTTACAAACACTAGTAGGGATGGTGAGAGAAAGGAGTCCCCTAGCTCTTCAGATCTGAGATTTTCAAAATATATATGGCCCAATCAAATATTTTGCACTTCATTTTATTAAGTGAAACAGCTAGTAGATCAGACTCCTTTTGTAAATTTTTTCTTCACCTATAATTCTTAATGACCCAGAAGATATGTACATCATTTTTTTTGAAATTGATACTTGAAATGATAAAAAAATTCTAGATTTCTATGATATTACCTCTGTACATGCATGAGAAATAAGTACATAGCAGAAACTGGAGGATTCAGGGATTAGTTGGAATTGATTTGTTTAATGATAAGGACATCTTTGAATTTGTTTTTATTTCTAAAATGATAAGACCTTGGTGCATCTTCCTGTCATTACATCTGCTCAGCACTTCATGAATCAGGCATTGTATCGCAAGGTCCAGAACGGTTGAAATATCTTCAAACTAGCAATGGTCATTTCCAGGTAATAGGCACCAAATTAAATGGTTCAAACGTTTTGAAGCATCTGAACTCTGGTAGAGGTAAACTTTATAAAAGAGACATTTAATCAGAGCTCTGAAACCTATGAAACCAGGTGGTAAGTTCCATGAATCAAGAACTGAGCTAAAAGTTTCAAAATTTTCGAAACATCTCTTGTAGTGAAGACTTGTTCCATGAATCATGCACAGAATCAAAAGCTTTGAAACTTATTGATTCTGATGTTGATAAGTTCCATGAATCAGTTTCTGAATCATATGCTTTGAAACATCATCATTCCTTTGGTGATCATGTATATGAATCAGGTGCCGAATCAAAAGCTTCGAAGGTTTTAACTCTTGATGGTAATCATTGTTAGGTTACCATCCATACCTATTGTGCACTGTATTATCAGTGTTCACTGACTGCTTGGGTCGGTAGCTCCATATCGTTAAGTGACATTGACTGCTGCTCCATCAGTGTGGGGAATTATAAAGAAAAGTTTATATGAAATATTTGAAGATGAATTTTCAAGCACCAGAACAGGAGAAAAATGGAACCTTTGTTTATCCTAATGATTTTCATAATCATGGCTTGGTAAGTGATATGGTTGTTGAGTTTGACGTAACGATCATTACTATCAAGTTTACTATTTGACTTTAAGGTAGTTAAGGTTGTATTATGATCACTAGACTATCTAAAGAAGGGGCTTATTCAAGGGGCATGATAGACACACAGTTTGGTGATGGTATGAAGGAGGTGATGGAGCGAGAATGGTGGTTAAGAATAGTGATGGAGTAAGAATGGTGAAGGTGGTGATGGATGGACTGGTGGTGCTGATGCATTTAAGGCTCTGTTTCACTGTATTCCAATTCTTAAAAATACGTTGATGCATCTTTGTATTTTCAAGTTTAGTTACTCATAGAAATACGAAACATAGCATAGATTTATCGAAGAAACATTTTTCTATATTCATTCCTGTCAATACCCTTAAAAAAGTAGTTTATTTTGAAAGTAAACTATGTGCAACACTAAACTCTTAACTTTTCTACCATTACGTAACAATATATTTTGTCTGATGTACCTAAAAATTTATAGTCTCGTATATCTTTGATATATATATATAACTCTTAACAATTTGGTTAGATTAACATAGCACACTCTGGCTGTTAAGTACAATATATAATAATTCATTGCTCTATATGCCCTCTTGTATACTCGATAAGACATTATATGATAAGTGAACCAGAATAAACATTAATTATTCTATTATTTATATCTCTCAACTCAGTTATCATGTAAATAGATAATTATTCTATTATTCTATTCTCTCTAACTCATTTATCATGTAAATAGAACAGCAGACGACACTAGTGGTCCGGGACGCCATCTTGCGCTGCGTGTTCGAAGTAGTCTTATTGTTGTTATTATTAATATGAATTATGTCAAATAGGGATTATTTTTGATATAGTGGGTAAAGATAACAATTACTAACACTTTAATTATTATGTTAGCTTGTAAACAACTACGGATAGCGGAGCAACCAACCCGAAGACAAAGATCTGTGAGTCCACGAGGTAAATTATTACCTATTGTATTATGATTTATTATGATTGTATTTCAGATGTAGTTAATGAAGTGAGATAAGGTCTTTGAAGTAACGTAGGCCTGTAGATATGGTGTATGTACATGTAAATATGGTATAATAAAGGATAAGGAGGGTTAAAGTGCTGCTGAGGTTCAACGTAACCCCATAGCTGAGTTTCAGCTTAGGGTCAGCATGAGGGAGGTGGGAGGTTAGGGTTGGGTGGACAGTATTGGCCTAGATTGCTCTTGATACACACTATCTCATGTATTGACTGTAGGATGCTGATAACATTTGCATTATCAGGTAATAACATGAGTAGAGGTTGGATTTATTACGTAAATTGTTATATGTAATGAAATAATGAATACCAAGTTGTGAAATGATATAATTGGTCATATATAATACTTTACTGGTAGATGAAAGGTTATAGAGTTGTAATGCACATCAAAGGAAGGTCAGAGGATAAGGAACGATAAAGCACTGCTATTGGTTAGTAATAGATGGCACCAGGAGGTCAAAGATTGTTAAGGTGTAATGAGCTATGATTACTCTAGTGTAATGGCCCTGGAATTCTGAGGATATAAAAGCTTAGAGTGCTCGTATTGGCTATTACGAGACAGTGCCAGATGCTCAGAGGATAATAAAGCAATTCAGTTGGTCAAGTAAGGAATGGTTCTGAGAGGTCAAGCGATATAAGCTGTAAAGCATCCTGAATGGTTAATATAAGGCAACACTGATGAGTCGAGAGTTTCACTAAGTTCTCCGAATGATTAGTACGAGATGACACTTTTGCTTTGTATGACTTTTGTGTTAGAGGGTATTGAACTGTCAGGGATAAGGCACCAAAAGGTTCAAAAATATTAACACGTGAAATGGTCTGATTGGTCAGTGCGAGATGATCCTTGATATCATTGCATCGCTGCAGTATATAGGTGTTCTCATGATTTTATGCTGAAAATATTAACCCTCTTTCTGTGAAAGAATGAGTTGCAATCTTTCTAGCTAAACCCTTAGGATATGGGGAGGGCTTTGAAGTTCAGAAAAAAATGTTGGATTAGAGAGAATTTCAAAGAGACAACTGTCCTATATAACTCCATTTAGTGTAGCCAAACATTGCATAACCTAACCTAATTCAGCTTGTCCCAGTTTAGTTAGCAAAGTAGAAGTTAAAGTGAAGTAATGTAATGAATCAGTTAGCATATGAAGCTCACTCGTTATGGACTTCCCACTGTCGTCTATATTTTCATTTTAAAAGGCCACGTATGTTAGAACCTTTAAACTTGATGGAAACAAACTAAGCATGTGAAACTCGAGCTTGAGACTGTCATCTAGATTTGTGAATTTATATTTGAGGTTCATTGTATCGAAGGAACGTTCATGAGCATGAGCTGAGCTTCAATGATCTTCCAGATACATTTAGACCACCTCCTCCTATATATGAACTGCAAAACCTGTTCTTTTACTCTTCTTGAGGTGTTAAAGTCTTTGTAGCAAGATGACACTTGTATTTACTCACTTTTAGTGACATCTACTAAGATGCCATCGCAAGCACTTCGCCTAGATAATTTCCTAATGCTACCTTAGTCTATATGTACGTTTTGGAATTGGAAACGGATATGAATTTCTGGTAAGTATAATAAATCCTTATAGTTGTATTAATTAAAACTTGTGTAAATGTGTACAGGAAAAGGAAGATTCTGCAGGTTGATTTATAATTCATTCAATCTTCTATCAGGTTACCTTGGCAGTAGTGACATACAAAATGTACGAAATTCAAATCTGTTCACAGCTTAGTCCGAACTGAATGAGACTAAAGAGTTTTATTATTATTATTTTATCATTTTTTCAGGTGGTGTTATTACCATCATAATTGGCACCTTTTGTGGGTACAGGAAAAACAAAACTATGCACTATCTCTTTTATATCATGATGACTAAAAGACGTATGAGTAGGGTTTGGAAATTCTTCCCTTTGGGATTATTACTTTCTAAAATGGGAACGAAATGAACCAAACAGGGATGTTTACTTTGAAACCTCAGTTGCATGGTCTTAGCACCATCTTTCTTGAGTCTGAAAAGGCAAATGGGTATTATAAGTAATAATAACTTTTTATTTATTATTATTATTATTATTATTATTATTATCATTATCAATATTATTATTATTATTATTATTATTATTATTATTATCATCATCAGTATACTTTATTGGCCTTGTGTGAATCTATTTTACCCTTTCTGAATGTATGATAGTACTTGCGTGATCTTGGTAATGCTCCATCACTGGCCAACACAGACATAAGTTTTTGTTTCGTTTTGTCAAATGTAGCTTTTAGAGCATATTTTTTTTTAACACTGCTGGCAAATAACCAAAAGTATAGTACAAAATCATGATATGTAACCTCAATGTTAAATGATTAGAACTGAATCATCATTTGATTTTAGCTACCCTTTTCTTTTTTTGTCTTGAGGTCAGTCATTGCAAGATATTTTAACAAAATGCGGCATATTGTAGATAATATTGATGAAAAAAGGTATCAAGATGGAGACCAACGTTCCTATGGAAAAATTAAATGAAGGTATGTATATGTTAGTAAGGGATACTAGTAGTGATTTGAGCAAGTGTATGACAGTTTGGAAAAAAATTTGCAAAGGGGATTTAGCATCAGTGCCCTTTTATCCGGCAGGAAATGGCAATACTTGTGGGTGCCTTTTCTTATGAATCAAAAAGAAATTACTCATTTTTACAAATTAATATTGTTCACAAAATGGCATAACTTGCTTTTATCATTCAGTTTTTCCTGCAGCAATTATGGTGTCAACCCGAGGAGTGAAGGTGAAGTTTAGCGAAGGAGAGAGAGTCCTTTGCTATGAGCCAGACCCTACCAAAGCTAAGGTGCTCTATGATTCGAAAGTCCTGGAAGTAGTGTTCAACAAAGATGGTAAAGGCAGAAAGCAAATTGAATACTTAATACATTTTCAGGTATGCACCTATATGGTATTGGACCAAGCTTATGTAATATTCTCCTTATTGTAATATTATTTTCAGAGGACTCTGATTGCTCAAATGTACAATAGCTGGTTTCATAAATAGTCTTTTCCATTGTTAATCCAGTTTGGATTTTTCCAGGATAAGTGTCAGACAGTTTATATGTTTTTTGTGATCATCGATATAAATATGACAATGTATTTGTAGGGATGGAATGCTTCTTGGGACCGTTGTGTTTCTGAGGACTTTGTGCTTAAAGACACAGATGAGAACAGAGATTTGCAGCGCCAGCTTGCTGACAAAGCTCACATCAAATTGTAAGTCATGAGCCTCCTTTCTAATCTAATTCAAATGAAAAAAATATAATGTGCTTTTATGAAATCATGTGAAGCAAATTATTGGTTAGTGTGTGGAGATTCAACACAGTTGAAACTGAACCTAATATGTTTCTAGACAGTTTTATGAATAGCTTTTTAATGAATGGAAAACTATTAGATTGGATTTTTTTTCCAGATCCATGAAATCAAATAGAGTGCTGATAGGGGGACCACTGTAGTAAGTAATTCGCTTCATACATATATTTTTCCAGTTTGTATCATCCGTATGGGTGTATGTTGTTTTTAAAGCCATAGATATGTATGTTTTAACATTTAGGAACTTTAAACAAATAATGGTATTGTAAATTTTGAAGTTTAAGCTTGGAAGAGAAAGTTTTGTTATGATACATTTGAAAGGATGTTTTATGCTCATATCTATTTTGTGTGTACTATAGTCTAAATCTTTAATGATTTATTTTAGAATGTGGCAAATCCCTCTTTGATCAAGTCATGAGCTTCCAGAAGATTTGAAGTTTTATACTCGAGATATTATTTGGTATGGTAGGATGAATTTTCTGATTTATTGGAAATTTAGGTAGTATACACAATGTTCATTTCAGCAGCAAGGAAAGGCGAAGAAAGAGAAGGCTCTCAGAGACTATTCGAGAGACATTAGAGAAGGAAAAGCAGGAGAGAGAGCTGCAAGAAGAATCGGAGACAAGTTCACAGGTAAGACCAGGTGGCAGTCTTGAGTTGTAGGTTTTGATGGATGATTATGTTGCTTTATGATTAATTAGAAGTATGAAAATAGATAAAAAGGTATGAGAGATATGGGTGCTGATATGGTTATATAGTTAAAGCACAATTAATAGACCACGAAAGGAATGGAAAGGTGCAATGAATGAACTGTTTAGTTATATCAAATAAGAAAGTCATGGGAAGGATTTTGATATCGTTCTTTGGAATCAAAATATGAGGATTGGGTGTTAATGAAGATGTTAGTTTTACGTAAGAAATCAATGTAGTGCGCAGAATGGAAGCTTACAATGGTTTATGCCAGTGTGGAAGCCTTTGATCACTTAAGCGTACTAGACACAAGATAAAGATGAGTACTGTAATCATTTGATCCATCTCATGAATGGGAATGGTTTGACAAATGGTTGAATGTAAATAAAGAAATTAAGAATATTTGATATTCCCTTCAGTAAGAATATATTATAAAGATGGTGATTGTAAGCAAACTTGAATGAATAAAGGTGGAAATAAGGGGAGACAATAAAATAAGAAATAGGTAAATAGCATTCCCTGAAAAAAGAACTTGTAGTTGAGAAAGTGATGTGCACTAGGTTCTTCATAGCAGAAGAAACTAAAGAAAACAAGTATGGCATTACATATCAGGATAACCAAGCTTAGCATGCTTCCTTACAAAATATTTTGTGCAGCCCATCCATTTATGGGAAATCATAGGTGCTTAAAGGTAAACCTTTCAGATAGAGGTGTTCAAGTGCGTTATTTGTAGTCATGTGGATGTCAGTGTTGTACTTCTGTTAGCTTCACTTGCAGTTGAATTTCCTTTTGTTGAAGTGCTACACTAGCTTCAAACACGGAAATTCATTCCTCTTACTTAAAAGTGTTGTGTCCATTGTATTTAGAATTGTTCATTATCTGTCTTATGATGAAAGGTAATGCATGGAGGAGATCTCCTGTGTTGTTAATTATTATTTATAACATAAGCACTGTATCTTTTGTGTAACTAAGCTACAGACCATAAGATGTATGAATTATTCACAATAACCAGACTGGAAACACGAGACATTCATTCCTTTACTTAAAAGTGTTATGTCCATTGTATTTAGAATTGTTCATTATCTGTCTTATGATGAGAAAAGTAATGCATGTAGATCTCTTGTATTGTGAATGCTTATTTATAACATAAACATTGTATCTTTTGTGTAACTTTGAGCTACAGACCATAAAATGTATGAATTATTAACAATAACCAGACTGGGACCACTGGCACAGAGGATGAAATGGGCTCGGCCATGTCTGAAGTGGAAAGTACCACAGGTGGAGAAGAGGAGGAAGAAGAAGAAGAGGTAACCAGTGATGAGGAAACAATTGAACGACACATCCCAATTATTATACCGGATAATCTGAAAGCTGTTCTAGAGAGGGATTATAATTTGATAAATGAAAAAGACAAGGTATGATAGTTTTTTCTGTAATGAATAGTTGGAAATGTTATACTTGGTCATTTGTTGTGTAATGAATACCTGGAAATATTTAGTCAGTGATTGATTGCTGTTAATGAAGCTGATATAAGGATTTGTATACATTTGTAACATTTATTGCTATAATTTTTTCTTCCTTAAGCTACTGGACCTTCCAACAGAAAGAACAGCTCTGAGTCTTTTAGAGAATTATGTCAGGTTTTTTGCATTGTGTTACTTGGCTCGAACAAAAGAAAAGAGAAGGAGTGAAATTAAAGACAAAGACAGAAGCTTTCTTACGTAAGTAAACTAGATAGATTTAATGAAAACTGGACAATTTATCCTACAGTAATAATATATGCTTTGGATAAGAGATTTGGAACGTATTGCTTGCTATAGCATCATTATAATACTTTGATTTATTAGCATAATTCATTTTTATTTTATTGGCTTTATTTGTTATACTATATGAACTATTATCATAGATTCCCTGAGCATATACTAAATTGAGAAAGGTAGCCTTGTTTGAAAAACAAGACTTTGAATTTTGGCAGTAAGGAAGAGCATGTATGAGGCATTTCTAATGGGGATATCACAGTAGTATCATGGACTAATGCATACTACTTGTATGGTCTTCATGTACACCATTGTGTAATAGAATACACAGTGAATGTATATACAAATAGTATGATAAAGAATGTATCATACTATATTTGGTAGTACAACTTTTGGCTGAGATGATGCATGAGCGCCAGCAGCAGCTTTATGGAGGATTTCTTTGATTTAAAGATTTTTATCACTGTGTATGAAATTTCCTTGCAGGGCCCTTACAGATTCTGGCTGTTTCACTTGAATTGTTATGCATTCATTACTCAAATAGAATATGATGGTATGTTTGCATTATTTTCCTGTTCTTTACAGATAATTTCCCTGTATTTCTAATAATTTGTGAGTTTTGGTCGTGTAATGTATTATCTGAGTCTCGCCAACCTGTATTTAAGGTGTTTGTTATTATGATGTCTATCAGTTTCAGTTTGAGAGACTATGAGAATGATTAATCAGTCACTGTTAGCTACACAGCATATACTGTATGGTGTTCACTTTTAAAAACATAGACCTTATGTCATTTGTCTGATATGGTGCCATAAATCAACACTTCAATGGTTTGTGATGTTAGAACCTAAGAAGCTTAGTATTTTACTGAAGTTCTCATGCGTCAAAAATGTGGAAGAGTATTTTCAGCCTGCCTGGCTGTATATTCATAATGATATGAATAAAGCTGATGCTGCATTTAGATACAGAGGAAACACTTATTCAGAACATTTTCTTGAATAATCTTTCCCTAAGAGAGAGTAGGGGGCATTTTGTATCGTCAGTTTGTATGGTTGTAACTCAAAAATTTTGGGGAGAGAGTATGATGGCATCTTTTGTATGCAAGAGCATAATGATACAAAACTGTTGGATGTGTTGTGCATGATGAATGTTTAAGAATTATTATTCCTGACATAGACATAATCAAAATTTTATATCTTTCATTTTCAACAGATTGGAAATGTGTAAGGAAGTAATGGATGGTCTTCGTATTTGTTTTGATTTCCACATTGAAACCCTTCTTTTATATGCAAAAGAACGCAGACAAGCAGAACGTCTTCGTAGTGCACAGCCTGTTTATGCAAAGTTGTGAGTTTTTAGATGTTTTTGGCATTTGGATTGTGTATAAACTTATGGTGAAGTACGTGAAATGGGTAAGGGAATTAAAGTCCAATTATTTTCCAGTCTTGAAAACAGGAGCAAATTGTTGCTCACCATACCTTTATATCATGATGACTGTCCAAAAATACTGGATCTATTGTGCACTTCTTGATTTGGCCACACAATCTTGTTCAAGGTTGTTCATTAGACCACAGTTTTGTAAATGTACTTTACTGATTGCACATTCTTCTCCAGCTACCCCTTCTATTGGTAAATACTCCATTGGTACTTTATTGCAGGAATTCTTTTTTGACTTTATGTAATAGCTACAACCCATCCCATTCTAGAAGATAGATCTCTTGCTTCCAGAACTGTTAGAATATTTTCCTGTTCTAGTATTTCTCCCTTTTCATGTTTTACTGGAAGCCTATCCTTAATTTTGACTTCTGTGACTAGGGCCTCCAGCATAAAGAATATACTAGCTTTTCCGTACATTGATTTTATATTCTATCCCAGAACTTGTCAAACACAATAGAAAAATCAAAATATTTGTATATTTTGCATTTTTTCTTTCTCAGGCACAATTTAGTTTTTATTAATGTTATAACCATTAGGTTAATTGTTTCTGTTATTGGTTTGCACATTCACCAAAGCATTATTTGTACTGGTGACTGTAGGAAATAATGAATTTGAATAGGATAAGTGTAAATGGATATGTTTGGAAGTTGAAGAACCATGATATTCCAACCAGATCACAATCCTTTTATTTGTAAAATTCTGTGCAGATCACCATCCTTTTGATTGCAATATTCTGTCTAGATCACCATCCTTAAAATTGTAATATTTTACCCAGGTCTCCATCTTTTTAATTGTAATAGTCTCCCTAGGCCACCATCCTTTTGATAGAGAAGTAAAGCTTTGTAATTCGGTTTATGTAGAACAATAAACCAATATTTTTCCATCCAATAGGGAATCGGATGGAGATTTAACAATGTCTGAAGAGGATAAAGAGAATTTTGAAAGTATGACTGTTAACAAAGATGATCTAGATGCAGAAGATGCAAGGACAAAACTAGAAAGTTCTCACAAGGATGAGGAAAGAATTAAAGGTAACATGATATAAATGAATTTTTGTTTATCTTTCTCTTTTTATCTTTTTCTTTATTAGGGTAGATTACATACATACAGATCCTAAAACATCACTTACACACATTCTTAACTCACACCTGGTGAGTTAAAGTGAAATATAGACTTCTGCACTTAGAATAACATGGACAATTTAGGATTAAACAAAGCTAAAAGAATAAATCATAACATAATGTAATCAAGTTACTGCTTGGGATGTTCATAGCCATTCAGAGTTGATGAATTAAGTAGCTGCCTCAGTTTTTATTTCCTCTAATAGATGACCCAGTTTCTGCTTTCTTGTGGGCTTGATGCTAAGCTGAGATCATAGTTGTAGTTCCATTGGAGAACTTGAATGCTCTGGATAAAGTGGAGATAATGTATGGAACTTTTCTTTTTATATGTGGTAGATCTCTTGGTTGGGCTGCAATTTCAATTTAAGATGATATTCAATGGGAAACGGGGTGCTTTATGAAAAAACTGCTACTTCCTCTGACGGTATCTTTGCTTCTCTAACACATTTTTTTTTTTTTTTTGGATAACTTGTACCATATAGATCTAATCAACCTTGTGTTATATAGAATGCACTGGTTTAAGAGTTTTATGAAGAAAAACAAAACAAGCTTTGCTAATG
>JAUTXX010514182.1:0-11766 GCA_032273605.1 Panulirus laevicauda | reverse complement strand
AGAGAGAGAGAGAGAGAGAGAGAGAGAGAGAGAGAGAGAGAGAGAGAGAGAGAGAGAGAGAGAGAGAGAGAAATATCTGTGATAGTGGGAGCTGTGCAAGACGACATCCAGGCAGGAACCGACGCTGTACAAGCTGAGCAGCTTCCGGTAAACACACACACAATTCACAAGACTTTCCACCTCTTCCAATAAGGACAAAGTAGCAGAAAATTCCAACAACCACGTTTCGGATGAACGAGGATTCACAACCCGATACAACACGTGTCTCAACACACACACAGTGGAACATTCACACACATGGATGAACGAGTCAACACACTGGAGTAGATGGATCAATCATATCTATCCAGTATTGTAAAACCTCTCGTTGTAAATGTATCATACAGATGCACTTTCTCATGTCTAATGATAATATGACCAATCATCTCATTCCAGTGATTGCATGATCTAAATTTGCATTTGTTGCAGAGAAATTCTTGTTTTGATTGTAATTTCATCGTACGATGTTCTATGTTCATATGAATAATTTGTCTATACTTTACATTTTATTGTAATATAATTATTAAGTAGTTAATCCTCTGTTTAAAGAAGTCTCTCATATGATTATTGAGTAATCAATAGAAAACAAAACATGAACCACATCTACAACAACAATTACAACTTCTAACGATAACCTCATCAACATATTTACCAATCAGGCCTACAACTTCAACAACTACATCATCTACAACTACAATCACAAGTCCAGCTTCATGGCCAACTACATCAACTACAACTCCTTACTACAACCTCAGTTATGCCTGCAACAAATGTCTTCAACACTAACCACAACATCATCTGATGTACAACTGTTTCATCAACCACAACAGAACAACCTCAACTTCGTCATCAATCACATCTAAAAGTCTGCTACATTAATATCTGCAGCTCCGATTTCAATTACCACACTGATAAGTACAAAGCATGATTTCTACAACAACCACATCTACAACAATTTACGTATGATTTGTACAACCACATCTACAACAATTTACGTATGATTTGTACAACCACATCTACAACAATTTACATATGATTTGTACAATCACATCTACAACAATTTACATATGATTTGTACAACCACATCTACAACTATGTCTACAGAAACCAAACTTCAATACATGGAAAAAAACAGCAGATGGCAGCACCTTATTGGTACGCCAACTAGACACCAGATGGCAGGTTGTGCAAGACTAAAGTTTTGAAATCTAACCACCAAATAACACCTGCAACTACATTGAAGGATTTCCAATTTTTCCTCCTCTGGAATACTTATAACTCCATATGTTGTAATCTGCAGGTTTGGAGTTAGGTTCATAAATCCACTTTCAATAATCACCCGATCTGGATTAACCAATCGTAAAACCATGCTTTCTGTTGCATTTTATCTTGTTTTTTGGCATTCATAATAATCATTTTTTTCACACACATTCTAGACATTCATGAAATACATGTCAATCATACATACCTTGATTTTCCCGTGAAAGTTCTTGAAAGTCCTAGAATTTCATCAACTCACAATGGCTTTGCAGCTCCTGGGCCCCAAATGCAGAATCTATCTGGATTTGAAAATAAGATTTACTAAAGTATTAAAAAGCAGATGTAATACATTTTAAATAATTTTCTTAGGCAATGAATGTTATACAAAAGTAAATTTTGCAGTAACGTTTGATAACGCAACGTCGTCACAACATGTTACACAGTCAATATGTTACGTTGATAACTGAAGTGCACATTGCGTCCACACAACGTAAAATCATAACGCAGTTGTAAGGTGAAGCCATGTATACTGAGAGTGTGTGTGTTGGTTTATAATTTTCGTTACCACCTGAAGGTAAGTAAAAGGTTATTCAATTGGTGGATGTCGCTTGCACGCTGACGCCCCAAATTACCCGGGGAATCGACAGGCCCAAGTCCAACCACCTAACCAAAGCAGTTAAGGCGTTGTCACACTGCTTAACTACAATATCATAGCGTTGCTGGACGTTAATCATGATCCAACCAAACTACAACCTTTAGGTATTGATGTGTGACCTCTGAGCATCTGCTGGGTACCTCCTCCATATACAGATGAGGGAACCACTAACCTCTATGCTTGATGAGGGAACTACTACCATCCATACAAGTTAAGGGAATCATTACCCTCCATACAAGGTGAGGGAACCATTACCTCCCATACTAGGAGGGTAAACATTTCCCTCCATACTGGGAGAGAGAACCAGTACCCTCCATACTACCCACTACCCTCCATACCAGATGAGGGAATCATTACCCTTCATACTAGATGAAGGAACCATTACACCATACTAGATGAGGAATTCCGCCACCTCCCTCCATACTAGCTGAAGGGTATATCCTTCTCCATGTTGGGTCAGGTGGACACCCATCTCCCTGACAGGATTACCTTCATGTCAGAGTAACAGGTTATTAGAGGCGCTGACCACTACCTAATGTGACCAGAAGTAGGAAGTTTTTGTCTTCCATGTCAGGTGAAGGTAGAACATGTCCCGGGTCCTGGCGAGTGTGCATGCTGGTCATTTATTGTCACAATATTTCAACCATTCAGCAATTAGTTGTTTCCTTAGTCACTCACCTTTGCGTCAGTCATTATTTATGTTTCTGCTCGTGTGTGTGTGTGTGTGTGTGCGCGCGCAGTGGCACGGCACATCCGTGCGTAACTCAGCTTGAAAAAAAAAAAGAATCTACAGTAAAATAATGGCTTTCACTTCCGTCAAGTATTGTACGACATCTATCTAATGCACGGCAGCGTCCAACATTGGTTTACCTGCCAGACGTAGGTCAAAATTTGAAATCAGGTGGAAATCTGCTTTCTTGTTCCTTTCATTCTGTGTACACTCAGTTTCCCTACATATTCTTAAGTATTCTTTATATTCTAGCACATATACTATGAAATGATTGCAGAAACACTATCTTTTTTTACGATTAAGCTCTGTTTAAGCACCAATGAAATCAATTTGTATCCTTAAAAGAACCATATCATTGTACTTTCTGTCTTGCGCAAATGATTTACACGAGAGGAACATGATTAGCTACACTATTTCTGAACTCCCTGTTGTCACTGCCTGTGATATCATGAAATATTTTTTTTCACGATATTTCGATCAATAATCTGCCCCTGACCGTATGTACAAATATATAAAAAATATGGGCAGTGAACGCAGAAGGCAGCCAGGGGAATGCGTCCACCGTACGTGCTGAAAATTACGGTCAGTTTCTTCGTTCTTATGATGGTTTTAAGGTAAGTTGGAGAATATACCTAAATATTTTTATTTACATAGTGCGAAGTGTTGGGTAGAAATGGGAAACAATTTGGTAGAGCTGGGAGAGGCCTGGGTAGAACTAGGAAAGTATTGAACATACTGGATAGAACTGGAAAAGATTAAAATACCATTTGATTTTTTTCCCCCACTAGGGAAACGTTAGGGAATATCAGTAGCTAGAGAACTTAAGCATAGGTTTCAGAGGTTTTGTCGATTTTTAGAATTTTTCTAGTCGAATTAATTCCATATATTTCCTACTCATCATAGCCCTCCCCACTATTACCTATTTATTAGCATACTAAAACAGAAATTTTCTAAATCACGCTCCCCTGGTCTAATATACTTCCACTAACAAAAAAAATTCATTAATAGGCATTTCTTCCTAATTTATATTCAATTTATGCGGTGTCCCTAAACTGGCACTCAACCGTACTTTGTCACTAAGGTTTTAACAGACTGACGGTCAATACTTACTCGAAATAAAATGTTGCCACCATTAATGTTTCTTCAGAATTTCTGTATTTCATAGATCGTAAATAAAGAATCTTAGTCATTAAAGATCCCTCACATGTGCTGGGTTATTATATATGAATCACGCCGCTGTTTTCCTTGGACGCTTGTAAGGAGACATTTCTCTACGTCTTTGTTGTCTTGTGGTTCTGTGGTGAACATGGGAAAGTCAGGGAAAACGAGACGTTAAAAGTAGGAGTGTTGTTTACACACACACCAGGCTCCCCCAGTCTATGTGTTCTGCTGTCAGTGGCTGCTGGTTCTTTGTAGATCAGTTGGGATTTAAGCTTATTGACTGCCATGGTTGTTAATGCCGTCAGTGTCAGCTTATAATCATCGGTTATTAATACTTGTATCCATGAATCATTTGGTCAATAAAACCCTGATACTGAATACACTTTCAGCTTCATCAAAAACAAATTTTTTTTTTTTTACAAGGAAAGAGTAAATGCATTATGAAAAGTTGGAATAAGTTCTTTTTTGTTATTATGATTTGCCAGAGTTAATACTGAATATAAAAGAAATAGATATAATACAAGCCAGTGACAGAAAACGGACATCTAGGTAATCCCGTACATGATAATTAGTTAGTCAAAAACCCTTGCAAAATTCGACTTTTATAATACTTATTTCATTATGTCAGATTCTTATATGTTTGATTTATGAACTGTTTTCCATTTCAAATTAGAAGGAATGTTGTTTGATATTATTTCCTTTATGTAAAGATATGCTTTAGCCTTCTTGCAGTGTTAATCATATTTTCATATTTTAAAGTTTTTTATTTGTGTGTGTGTGTGTGTGTGTGTGTACAGATTCGTTGACAGCTTGATACGGACTGCTGTCAATGACAACCCGTTCTCGGGTGTGCCATTTCTGGCACAGGTCGGATGTGTGTTGTCGCGGTGCCATTACGGTCCCGTGTGTAACTTATGTGACCCCTTATGTGGATCTACGTATCGTGTACAGTACGATAAATTGCTTTATCCCAAATAATATTCATTTTATGGCAAACTATGATGTTTATAGGAAACAAGTGAATGCGTTTCTTTAAAATAAGTCAGATGCTTACAATTTTAATGTGTATGTAACTAAATTTATTATATTCTACAATTTCGCTCTTAACTTTACTGAGTTCTTTTATATTAATTTATAGTCATTATGATATCATTGAATATGAATATTTATCCAGTATATGTTTGTATTTTATCATTTTCATTCTTTACCTTGTGCCATCAATAATTTTCATTGTATTATGAGGATTCCATTGGAAAGAAGTACTTGTATATACTTTATATGCTGTCATTGGTAAGATATTTATATATGTATACTGTGTATTAATTTTGCTAAAAGAACTCAATTCACTTAATTATTTTTACATAATTGTCATAGTGTTGCTCAAACCACGGCAAAGAAAATGGAGAGATCTAGTAACCAGTAACTATGTTCGATAATGGTTGCTTATGTCAAGGTTTTTGACTATGATAATTGTAATGTAATAACGACTAGGTTGTTCATTACTTCCTTATATAATTGATAAATGTTTTGATGACACTAGTGACAGACTTTATTAGTCTCAAAGCTTTCGCCTATTTTTGTATTTTTTTTCAGCATAAACTGTTCGTAAAAATAATAATATAGTTTGGTTTTTAACATCCATCAAGTGTTAGATTATTCATATACCTTTATATCAAATGACAAAAGAAACATTAAATAATTTAGCTTTTATTGTTGTAAAAAAATTGTAAGATATACCTTAAATATGAGATTGTTATAAAGTTATATGTATCTTAAAGAAATGATTCGATTACGACAGTAATTAAAATTTGCCCCTAATCGTCATCCACTTACAATCAAAGTATCGCACTATTTTTGGAATTAAGTACAATGATTTTATATTAGTAATGGTTTGAAATGTGGAAGTTATGCACTATCCCAGCTGCCGTGCTCTTCTGTTACAGGTATTACATGAAGTTCATAGCAGCAAGTAGTATGGTGTTGAGCGTTACATAGGAATACAAACGGCAGTAGACCATTGGATCCTCTCCAGGCTGTTAGTGATTAGAGAAGAGGTCGCAAACATAAAGCTTTGATGTTTGAAGAATATAATGGCTAACACAAGACGTGAAGAGAAATACTTGCACTCAGTGTGATGGCGCAGCTGTTATAGCCTTAAAGAGCTCCCTAAACCAAGACAAAACTTTTGACAATGATTAATACCTCCCTGAAATTCTGTCTGGATCTTCTCTTTACTGTACTAAGTTTAGGTCATCTGGCTGGTTCTCAAGGGAACTGTTTCACAAGCCGGGAATCATTTTAGTTGGTCGACGCTGAACATTCTATCTTCTCTCATCTTGGTAGCTGCTAAAAATAGCAGTGCAGGTGCCTGACCTTTCGCTACGTGTGACGTTGTGAGCCAGCAACAGTAGCGGGATGTAGCAGAGCCACGTAAGTGTGGACAGACGGAACGCCAAGGGAAAATACTGAGAAACCGCCTAAGGGGAAAATTCTAAGGGCAAAAACGACAGAGGAAATGTAGTGTGTTGATAAGGTGAGGGTGGATGAGGCAAGGACCAGCGTAGCATATATAACACAAGACAGATAAGTTGTTAGAAGCGGCCAGGTTATCCTTATAAGCAGTTGGTTGTTAGGCAATAATGACTTACGAATTCTTTCTGAAAAAAAGAAAATTATAAGAAAAAATGTGGGATTAATAGGGGGAACTATTCTTGAGCTAAGTCAACAGCTCCGGGAGCTGACGACCTTACATTTAACGTGTTAAACTTTTTTTTTTATCGATTCCCAAGGAGGAACCTTCTGTTAAATAAATTTAATATGAGTTTCTGAAGCGGAGAAACTGCCTAGAAAGGAGTCATTCACCGTCTCACTGCCAAAGGGCAATGGTGGACAAAGACCGGTCCATGTATGAGAGCTGAAGAGGGTGTGCTGAATTGGTTTGAAAATATGGAGAGGATGAGTGAGAAGATAACTAAGAGGATATACATGTCAGAAGTGGCGGGAAATTGGAAAAGGAGAAAACCAAGGATAGGTGGAAGGATGGAGTGAGAGACGCTTAGAAAGTTTGTTGCTTGAACATATAGGAGAATGTAAGGCATGCAAGGGAAGGAGACGAATTGGATCGCTGTGGCATACAAGGGGACGACACGATGGCTGAACCAGGGCATATGAAGCGGTCGGGAAAACCATGGTCAGGTCTGTGAGGCCTGATTGTGGGTAGGGAGCTCTGGTTTCGGTGTTCTAACGCTACCTTGGTAACGCGAGAAATAGCGCCCGGGTATGTGAGAAGGTTCTCATAACTCTTTGGTGATGATGTCTCCAAAAATGAAGGTTAAAAGTACAACTAACTGTATGATACCCAGCCTGTATAGTCCATATGTTGCTCCCAAGGTTGTCTTCAGACCAATCAGTTGACCTCTGATAAGGCAGATGGACAGATATTATACTATATGTGTTAGGATGATCAGCTAGACCATTCATGGTCATAGTGAGGAGTCTCACCACTCTCCACCATCAGAAATTTTGCGGTGCTTCACCTCCAGCAGCCGTCTGCCTTCGAGTTACCTATTGCGTCTCCCCTTCCAGCAGGACTCCACAAAGGGGACATCGTCATTGCTGTCGTCTCCCACACAACATCTACAGGATCTCAGCAATGCTTCTTCCTGTGCAGTGAGATCGTGGGAGCCGCCGTACATTATCCACACTACGGAACTACGGCCGCCTTCCATCCTCAACAAAGCAACAAAGCCCTAGGTGACTTCCTCCTTTCCCTTCTGCTGCAGAACCTCTGGTACTTGGCATGCCACGCTCCCTGTAACTGTACCATAAGGTCCAGACAATGATTATTTCTTCCACACGACGCCTGCCTTACCTTCTACATCGGCACCAGCACCGCGGGACTCCTTCCACTCCGGCCTTCGTCAGCTCACCTGATCTCTCCATGCCATAACCCATCACTTGTGCCAGATCATCAATTTTCTGTGTTATCTGAGTTGCCAGTACCGTTCCCTCACTCCACACCATCACAGTAGAACTTGGACATCTAAAAACGCCCGTTAAAACGTAATCTCAAAATAGCTGATTATCTCTGAAGGACCAGCAAAATTTTTCTCAGTAACATAAAGCAAATACTACATCATCTACTGCACCAAGTTCTCTCGATATCACAAATGTAGTTTCCACTCGGCAACTCCAGTCTCGCTCTGCAGTCATGGGGAATATATAAATGGATTATATACGATATCGGAATATCTATTGATTATATTAAGTTGCTAAGATTACCTTTCAGTTTTGCAATTGAGTATAACAAACCCTTTCTCAAGAAAGGAAATATTACCCTCTGTAGTGAATCTATGTTCGATATTTTGTTTGTTAGATTATCCGACCTTTCCTTAGCCCGTTTCCTGGTTTATGTGTGTGGTATGTTGGTGTCTTGTGTATGATGTGGTCAAGGTCTTCTGAAAAACAGTAACTTCGATAGTGAGAGGTTTATCTTTCTTTTGACGTTTTAAATGAAATGGTCTGCTCTCATTTTTGTACGTGATCAGTTCTAACATATTTTTTTTTTAGGATTCCATTATATTTTCACATCTTCATTACCTTTTACTTGTTTTGTATTCTTATGTATTTCCTACGTAACTAATAATTACTAGTTCTATATCGTTAGTTATAATTTACATTCTTTTCGTAGTGCTCTGTACAATGACGTAACATGAAAGTTATCCATATTTTTGTGTTTGAAATTAAGTCGTTCTCCTTCTTTACGTCCCCTGTCTATTGTAGGGATAACTATACTGATAACTTTAACTGTTTCATAAAATTGGGTGATGGATGTGATCGCAAAAAGTTTAACACTTATCATGAACACCTGAATCAAGGGTTCTCTGACTGACGTTGATGGACTAGTGTGTGTAAAGATCTGCCAAGACTAAGTTTGATCTGGGCTTTTAATCTGACAACCTGTTCTCCGAATAAGTGGTCGCGCTCGGGGTGCCACTTATGGCACAAGTCGGGTCTGTGTGCTCCGTGTACAATTATTGGCACAGGTCGGGTGTATATAACTGTCTTACCGTTTCTCTAAAAGAGGTGAGATAACATATCAGAAAAATTAAATAACCAAGCATCATATATCCCTTGACGGTCGGACGTTTTCTACGTGATGGATTTTTAAGAAAATGGTACTACTGTGTTGCTAACACTTGAGAGAGTAATCCTACCTCTACCGTGTTTAGGAATATGGAAAGACTGTCTTTAAGAATGAAGAAAAGAAAATCCCACAATTTTACGCCAGTCTTCACAGAAGCAACAACAATTCCAAGAGGGTAGAACACTGATCCTATGCATAGAAAACGCACGTCCGGTAATGGGTGAATTACATAGACAAATTACAGACGCCTCGAAGCTGACGCGAACGAGCTCGCCCCACAGTCTGGTTTTGGCAGGTCTCGCTCGGTGGAGCAAAGTTCTGTTTATATGAACAAAAACTCCATCTGCCACTGACGCCTCATATATGAATATCTTTGTTCCTCATGTATCCATTGCTTCTGACGATGTGTTTATATTTTCATTGTGACATTTATTGTGTGGTGTTCGTTGTTTAGCGAAACCCGATTTGAATGGTTTTTGCCCTCGTCGACTGCCGGATTGATCACAGCCATCAGTGTCAAGCTGTATCCACCAATGGGAAAGCTTTGAATACCTTCCTCAGGTATTTTAGATAATCCCCAGACTGTTTGCCACTTCATTCATTACCTAAACTAAAAAAAGAAAAAACGAGAATAGTTATACCTACAACAGACTCAGCATTCAATCAAAGAAAACGTCTACCAACTTCAGATATAATATGGCTAACATATATATTATTTTGATTTCCTGATATACTATAAAATAAGAATGATACTTTACAGTTAGAATCAGGTTAATGATATCTGTTTCTACATAACAAAATATATTAACTATACAGACATTTAAGTGTTTGAGTGGAATCTAAAAAATTTAGATATTTTTTTCCGAAATTTTACATACCGGAGTAGATCAACTATAAAATGGAATAGACCCAATAAATTGAGGAGATCGACGCATAAATATTCAGACGTTTAGAACATAAATTACATGCCTCATCTTCGGTGAAGTACAGCTTTTAAAGGGAAGGCTTCTTCCTGATAAATTAATTCATTATAGTATGGTATGAGAATGAAAGTAAAAACGAACTTCAATATTGAAATTTTCCCCCTGTGCTTGCGAAGTAAGTGGATAGAAACTACTTTTATGCTACTGAGGGATTTTCGGTGCAGTAGATAAAGTTGCAGTATTCATAGTAAGTCTAAGTCTCATGAGGTAATTACAGGAGAGGTGGTATGCCAAAACCCTTGAATGCAGTGTTTACTTTAAGCAACATCCAATGGGTCACTGTCTGAAAAAGGTGTTCAGTGGGAAGGAGATGAAAGCTGAATGTTCCACCAATGATCAAATTATTATGGTTGGGTTAGGAAATGTTCGCTTAGTCTTTGAACAAAGTTTCAAAGAGGACGAGACTCCATGAGACAACAGTTCATCCCTGTTTTGCAGCCTGGCAACAGCCGGAATCAAAATGCGCCAAGAGGACCATTTGAACTCACGAAATACACACGACTTCCCACCTCCTCCAGCGAGCAAAAATAGCAAAGGAAAGTTCTTGAAACTTTCTGTCACATGAATTAGGCTTCACTCGATATTTTAACCCAACTAGGCTGTCTTGAAGTGTGTGAACATTTATAGTGAAGTGCACCGTAAACAAACTCAGTTTTTTGTGAAAGATTCTCATCAAGTACATTCATCAGAGAGAGTGGAAGACAGCAGAGACATTACTCCACAACCGATGCGTCAGAGACTGCCTTCCTAAGGGAAAGTGAAACTGTTTCGGATTCTTTGGAACAAAAGAACTGACTGTATAGAGAGTGACACACACAGTCAACAAGCCAGAAGTCCGTCTTCATACAGGAAAGCGAAAGTGACACAGGTCTCTTGAAACTCTCCAAGTCAGTACATAAAACTTGGAACTATCCTGCCACCACACAAGACCTGGGACTATCCTTACCACTACATGACCTGGAATTATCCTTGCTTGTACGACCCTTGAGCACGACAGAACGAGCCTTGAGCACAAAGACGCGATCTTTCCCTACCAGTTTGACGTTATCAGCTCCATGACTGGATCCAGAAAAAGAGACATAATTAATCGACTTGGATTGTTTACTGGAAACAGATATCAGTAAAGTGTTTGTTTTGCCAGGAAGGTGTTAACAGTCTTTGCATTTACTATATCAAGAGACAGTTTCTTCCAAATCTGAACGACTTTACATTTGAGCAAATGGTTGGCCAACATTATTACATATCTTCCCATTCATCTTCATAATGTTATTTCTGGTCACCGAGCCTCTGTCTATAGTGGAGACATTGTTATATGTTGTGATGTCGAAGTTATTGAGTGTTTTGAAAACTTCCAACACATCTCTTTGGAGTCTACGCCTTTTATAGGTGGAATAACTCTAGGTCTTTGAGTATTTCCTCGCAAGCCTTATTTCTGAGTGAAGGAATTAGTTTGGCTGTTGTTCTTTGAATTCGGTCAAGCTTCTCTTCATATTTGTCCATGTTTGGTGACCAGAACTGTAATGTATTCCTAACGAGTTCTGACCAGGTCGTTATAAAGGGTGAGCATTGTAACCTTTGTTTTCTAGTTTATGTTTCTTTGTGAAATCTAACATCCTCTTGGCTTTATTGTACGCAGCTGGGCATTCCTTAGCATACTGAAAGTCATCTTAGATCATCTCTTCCAAGGTTGTCTTCTTCTTGAGTTTTTAATAGCAGTTTACAGAGAGAGAGAGAGAGAGAGAGAGAGAGAGAGAGAGAGAGAGAGAGAGAGAGAGAGAGAGAGAGAGAGAGA
>JAUTXX010514160.1:0-11768 GCA_032273605.1 Panulirus laevicauda | reverse complement strand
ATTAACATTAGAAATATACAGATATTCTATAACATTTCAGTTGTGTATCTTGGATATGTATACTGTATTAGATGGTTATGCAGATAAATATTATTACGCCAAACAATTCATACATAAATAGACAGAAACATTTCATATCTCACCTTAATAGACGACATGTTGTATGCTCGGCTGCTCTTAGCTCTGTGCTCGTCCTTCTAAGCTTTTCTAACTCTTTATACCTGCCACCATGACCACAGTTTCACTATCTGCATATGCCACAAGTTCTGCTAAACCATAAATTACACACTGATGCTAATTCGTCCCATTTTTGCCATAATTTGTCGTAAGGGCTAGTTAGACTCTCCCGCCATTACTGTCCAGCTGACTGCTGGCGTTCGCTGTCTTCCCGTGCATTAAATCCTCATTCCTTGTTTATTTATTTTTTGATTCCATCAATATTCAGACCATATATCAGATTATCATATTTGGATTGGATTTACATTTTTTTGTAACTCCCAACGTATAATTTATTCCCTATTTTGCGGTAAAAATAATGATATATTTAGTCTATAATCTTTCAAATGTCACAAGTGACGGACTGAGGCGCTTCAGCTGTTTCCATTTATTAACAAAATTTGTTGAATCTGGAGAGAAATATTTGAACTTTTTAAAAATGTCAGAAATAAAGTTAGTGAAGGAATTAAGGTTGCCCGGTCAATATGGTTGGGGGGAGGGATCGATTTAGGAACCGCCATTATGTACTCTACATGTAAATATAATATGGTCGTTTTCAGTGTGTCTCACGTAAATATATCGTCAACACCATTATTTCCTTAAAATATAAATCTAATGAGCAAGATTCTCCTCACTACATAGTGTGGGATCCTCGACTAGGGTAACATGTCCAGCATGACGTCGTGGAGGATTATATAGACGCACCTGTATGTAACCATGGGTAGTGTGTGTAGCTGTTGGACTGGAAATTAGATATCACAGTATTTATGTCCACTACCAGTTTATTTCATGTTTCCCAGACCATCACGTCAATTGTGATTATATTGATAATAATCACAAAACTAATATTCAAATTAAAAATCTAATTCTAAACATATTGTTTTTACATTTGATATACTTGGAAATGGTTCACATGATCCTCTCCCGAGACAGGATTTTATTGAGGAACAAAATGACGGTTAATTATATTGAATAAACATACGCCATTCACAGACGTCGAGAACGTAGAAAATAATGAATAAAATACGACATATTGGCCGGTGTGGAAGTGGTCGGCCCCACCTGCTGGTGACGTAATAACTATGATAATGCCTTTCGCCTTCTGTTGGCCAACCGGGAAAGTGTCCCGCCGGCCATTAAGGCACAACATTCTCTGTAGCACAACCCATCCATCTCCCACCCACCACACACCCTAACTTTCCCCCCCAGACCAAGCCACAACAGTGAAAACTGCCTCCCACCAAATGCTTTCCACTTGAGGAATGCCTCTACAATAGCTGCTATGATGTATTTACATAGTGCCCATGTACTCCCAGAATAAAGTTATATATACAATTATCTGTTACCCATTAATCAAAGTTTAATTAGATATATCGGCAAATCAAGGAATCCTCATCAAGTTGGAATATTTGAACCTAAATTATTGGTCATTCCTAACCTGGAAGACCTTATGATATCTTACAATAATTTAATTCATAGTTTCATTTCCCTTATCTGTCTTATTCTACCTGTACATGTTCTTCATATATACTATCTATATTTTTTCGTATCTTCGCTATCTTTCAAAAATTTTCTCGAGGGTAAATCAATATATATCACAATGTAGGATTCTTCTTCATTCTATATTGTGAACAAATAAGATCAACTTAAAACTGATGAATGTAGTCTGTATGATAAGATGATAAGAAAATGTTCCTTAATCTTTCTGATAAGTTTTTATCATATCTCTGTAAGCTAATATGTCCCTGAATTAGCGTTGTGTAGTAACCAAATTATCTAATGAAATAATAATACAGTACTATAATCGACAAACATTATAGAGGTCCTCAAATATCATTTCAGCAAAGACATTTTACTAATGTTCTTCATAATTTGTTTCTCATGTATGATAACAGTTCCCTGTCATAGTAATGCATTACAGATTTAAACATCTGTAACTCTTCTTACTTGACAGATATTATGAAAATTGTAAATTCATTCATATTCAGTAACTTTTTTATCCATCTGAACTTCTTACATAATACTTAGGTAATTAATGCCAAAAAACTTGGTTGAGTTTTCAAAGCTCAAGGATTTTATCTCGGAAGAAGTGTGAAATGTTATCACACTAATATATCATTTATTTGTGGCCCAAGGTCCCCAATCTTAGGGCGCTTGCAGATTTGAGACTGCACTCCATTAAGGAGCAGAGTAAGGTGGCTACCTTTACGGACAGAAAGTCCTGGAGGATGTACTCTCAGTGAATGTGATGATTTGTGAAGTTTAACTAAACAGGAGGGCTTATAGTCTGTTCCCTCATTACCTCATGGACAAACACAAAGACTTGTCTTATTTGTTTCAACACAACCAAAAGATGTCTTATTGTATCTAATTTACATTAAAACCTAATTTCACAAGATTTTTTTTGACCAAGTGATTCAGAAAAGATAAGTGTTCATTAAACATTATAGCTTTTACAAGAAAAATGATAGGACCAGTAATGTGAAATTACATTTTTAATTAAAAAATCAATCAACAGTTTCAAGGTCATTCTTAAAAGTATCAAAATATTCCTTTGGATAATTATGACATGATAATGATTCTGTACAATTTGTTTTGCTCTCCTATAATTATCACAGGATCAATTAACAGTCTTTATCAAAATAGATTCTCACAACACATCACTGTCTCAATCAACATGATGCATTATAAAACAATCAACACACCATTAACTTTAGCACAACATTTTCCAGGTTACATACTGATATATATATAATATGTATGAAATAACTCCACATGATCAACACATTGTTTAGTATGTTAATTAGACTAATCAAAATTATGTTCTTCATCCAGCAGGCTAAGTTGAGACCATGGCTAATACCAATTAGATGACTCATGGTTCACAATGTGTCTTAGCTATGACTCGAAATGTGATAGAACACGACGGAGACTGGATAAGATCATGGTGAAGGGTAAGCCAGACCATGATATTCACCAAGCTAGACCACTGCACATACCAAGCTAGAACATGGTTCAGAAGAGACTAGACATCCTCTATATATGTCTGTATAATATGTATCAATATATAGAGGACGAGTGAAGGGAGGCAGACAATGAGGATGCACGTGGTAAAAAGAGGAGTGCCGAACCCCTGATGATAAATTCACTTATCTGAAATACAAAAGTCTGGTCATTATATCACTTGCACTGCAGACTTCTTTCACACTTCAGTACACATACCATTATGCAAATACAAACTTACAAAAACATAAAAACTGACAAGGATGCATAATCTATCACACAGAGGAACTGGCAGACTTGAGGGTGAAAACGTAAAGGCAAACACATAGATATGCATAAACACATACACTGAAAGCATACTCAAAATATACGTTGGTATCATTCACATACTACACATTCTCATTAACTAGCCTATATGAGTATTCCTGCATTTCTTTTTTTGGACCTTGAGACTTAAGTCTAAATTTGCAGATGTCAACCAACATGAATGACACATACTGTACTTATGTCATGCATTACTCAGGTAACTAGTCATAAACCATGAAAAAAAAATTATAAACTCTCCATCAATAATTACATGCAATACAAGCATGAGAAAATAAATCAATATAATGGGACAATGATTCTTGACATATATATTAACCCTATCTAAAAATAATTTTCTCTGAGAAACAATCAATATATAATTCACAAAATTTACCAAAAAAAAATTTCCCCCTTTTGCCCTTGAGCATAAAAAGTCAGCATTCTATTTGGACAATGCATCATCATAAAACAGACTACATGGTTATCTCTAACAATGTGCGAGAAAGGGACTGGTAGCTGTTGATAGTAATTTTGGCATCTGCACTGAGGACTTGGCAGCAATTTGGGTAACAAATCCAAAACTGGCATACTGAGGGTGTTTATCTCATCTGATATCAACATGTAAAACCATGATGCTTGTCTGCTGCAACTGCTCATACTTAGGGAAAGCACATCATCACCAATGTCAGGACTTAACTGACCGACTTCATGTAACATAATCATATTCTTACCATGATTTTATATATCATATAACATTTTCCAAATCAAAAAACAAACTGTGCAAAGATTATTCCAAAAGATTCAATTTCTACCACACCACAGTTACCACACTAAGTGATAACTGAGGTTTCCACACATCAGCATGGAACAAATAACTGGGACTAAAACTGGAATGTTTACAAATATGTACAACATTTCATGAACATTTTTGGTTACAGATGCTGAGGAAAACAAACATATGTACAACAATATCTCATCAACTCCTTAATATATTGGTTGTTCAAGCTAGCTTTGTAATATAAAGTTCACTTAAATTTTTCTATCACAGAAAGCTAAAGCAGGAAAGTGATACATAACCTTTCCCAGGTAATGGCATAATGGTTTTACATTTTCCAAGTACAGTCATCTTTACTGTAACACCAAGAATTAGATGCACAACTGCCTTATTCATCAAATGCAAAATCTCGGAGATAATTATAAGAAGACAATTTTCCCCCTTACTTTTACCATTCCTCTCCTTCTTGCTATGGCATACCCAATTGAAGGAGGAATTATTTTTCCAACCATCACAGGGCTGGCTAAAAATGGGCCCTAATCCCTTCAGCTCTATGGTGCCTGCTCCATGAGGTATGAGAAGACTAGCTACTTGCTCTACCATGCCCTTCTAACGACATTCTTAATGATCAGGTAGACCAACCATTCCTCATTCATGTTTAAACTGTGATTTTACTTCCCAGTACCAAGATGTCAGATATGATGCTACATGATACCAGGAACCTTGTCAGGCATGCAGTAAGTACTTAGTACATTAGTGCCTGATGTATCCTCAAAATATGATGTTACAGGATAACAGGAGTCTAATTCTACTTGCAGTAAGTACTTGGTACATTAGCTCCTGATGTATCCTCAAAATACGATGTTACAGGATAACAGGAGCCTAATTCTACTTGCAGTAAGTACTTGATACATTGGTGCTTTTCTTATCTTTAAAATATGATGTTACAGGATAGCAGGAACCTAGTTATGCATGCATTAAGTACTCGGTACATTGGTGCAGATATTCCTACTTCCTTGTATTTCTGTTGCTAATGTTCACCCATACAACAAATTATAATGACACTATAATAACCAATAGTACATAATAAAAAAAGCATGTTCTATTGCTTCACACAACATTAAAAAACAACATATTCATCCTCACAATGTTTGCAGAGATGAAGTTGGATTTTCCTTGTTAGTGAGCACTGTTACAGACTAAATGGAACTTAGCTATAGCACCTGTCAATGATGGACTCCAAACAGTGGCATCCTTTGTACTGAGGTTTGTTTGATACATATACTCTACGTACCAAGACTGACCTAACGAATGAGTCAAATAGAAACTCTAACAACATAATTCAATTTCCGTCATAGCAAACTTCTTTGCTTCATTACCTGAGCATCATTCAAAAAACTTTATTTCTGGACTGACAATAATGACAAGTGGTAAGGCTCTTGTATACAGTTGACTCTTAATCAATAACTTGATGCGGAGAATAAAAGATCCAAGATAATAAATAACAAAGCTAATCTAACCAATGCTTAAAAACCAAAAGCAGCAATATTTACCTGACATTCACCTTAAACTGGTATTTACCATGAAGGAAAACATTATATTCTGCTCCAGAAGCAATTTTAGGTCATTAGAATTTTCTTATCAAGCTGGTAACTTCATTACAAACTTTTTTCCTGTCTAATGACTGATCAATCACTTAAGAGCTAACTATAAACACCTGCTTCCTCCACTTGTGACACATGCCAGGCTCTGCTCAGTATCAATAGTCTATTTCTACATTAATGAGACATGAATCATGTAATGTCATGCTTCTTCAACACTATACAAGGAGATAATTTCTCCAGATATGAGGGCTACATTGGTGCAAAGTTCTAATGTGAATAGTAGTTATCTTCCCCATGCATACTGTGTCCAGCTCTGGAGTCAGGCCCACCTTCTCAAACTACATCTTAGCACTGGTTTCTCCTAAAATAAAGTGACTCAAAAAAATCACTTTTGTTAAAATAAAATTGTATACCCTACTGCTAATCCCTCTTAAGGAGCTTTAATCAATAAATGGAAATTCTGGTAACATACCTCACATATAACCCAGGTACTTAAGTCATCAAATTACAACTATGAAACTTGTAACATATATGTTTCAGAGATATGGAGAAGATGAGTGAAGAAATACTGACTATGAAAATCTGTCAGAAGTACATGAATCAAGGGCATGAGCAGACGCAGAGGGTGGTGGAAGAATAAATTGAAAACAGGCTTTGAGGTATCATGGCCAGAACCAGGAGGGTGAGAGGCATGTATAGAACAGAATGAAGTGGTATGATGTGGTATATAGAAAGCAAGATGTTGACTTGTTAATGAGATGAACCAGAGCATGTAAAGTAGTCAGGGAAAACCAAGGAAGGGTCTGTTGCGCATGACCATTCACTGTGGGCTCATGTATTGATGCAGTATGCATGACAGTTATAGAATGAATGCAAGAAAATGAGGCCATTCTTTTATCAGATTTTGGCACTTCCTCACTAAGGCAGAAAACTCTGAACAGCTACGAGAAAAAAATATCATGTATGTGTATGAATGGCTGTGGACACTATGTGTTGTGAGGAGGAATGATCACATAAGAAAAGATAGTGTAAGAGAGAGATATGAGAGTAAGCAGTGTCTGAGGAAGAGAGCTGACATCTTGTGCTGAAATGGCTTGAAAATATGGATAAGCTGAGTGAAGAAAGACTGACTGAAAGTACATGTGTAAAAATGGAGGAATCAAGGGGTAAGGAAGACTTAGCATAAGCTGAAGGAAAGGATGGAGTGAGAGGGGCTTTGAGCTGTCAGAGGCTGAACATTTGGAAAGGTCAGATGAAAGCACAAGACAGGGAGAATTAGAGTGGTATACACGGGACAATGTATTATGAAAATGAACTATGGCATTTGAAGTGGTCAGAGGAAACCACAGAATGGTCTGTGGGACTTGGTTTTGTCTGACGCATTATGTATGACAATAAGAGAGTGGATGTGAGCAAAATGAGGTCATTCTTCATATGTAATTGGTGTTGCTTTGCTAACATCAGAAACAGCAAACATGCTTAAAAAGGATAAGGAAATTTGCCCTGCACTCTCGGTACACTCAACATTACAACACTTTATGACCTATGGTCCCAACCAACATACGTGGCCAGCTTCCTGGGTGCTGCAGGAGCCTCATAAGGACAGAACGGACTCCCAGGGCAGTAAGTAAGCGTTTACATATATAATCCTCCACTTCTGACATACGTATTCTCTTTGTCAACCTCTCTTCACTCATTCTCTCCATATGTTAAACCATTTCATTAACTCTCTTTGGCTCAACCACAATCATTTTATATTTCAATAAAGATATTTCAAGTATGAGAGTATGATGCAATGGCTTCAATATATACAGAGAATGAGTGAGGAAAGGTTGACACAGAGGACACATATGTCTGAAGTGGAAGGGACAAGGAGAAGGGGAAGACCACACTAAAGATATAAGGAAAAAAAGATCCTCATTTGGAAAGACAAGATTGGAGAATTTCCAGCACACGCTCCCACTCGTTAGCCACCATCTTCGATGTGGAGGTGCATGGGCAGTATTCTTTCTCCACTATCCCTAGGGATTGGGAAGTATCTTATCTAAATCATTCAACTTATTCAATCACTCTTAATGAAACTTGACAGTCTTCTATCAAAGTAGTTAAGAAACTCAATGATACACACAAGTCTACTCATTAAGACAAATGTTATTTACTAATATCATCTGATAAATACTGAATCATATTACAACAGAAACAAAATTTCAATGAATTTCAGTCACTGAGTTGAATTATAAGAACTTATGGCTTCATCCTGACGGGCATCAGATCTCTATCTATTACAAGGCACTTTTGTAAAGCTCACGACTTGCTCTGCTCAAGCATCTGTCCCACATGAGCAGAAAACTACATCTAACAGATCACCTGAAGATTTGCACCCCCATTGTTTTTTTATGCTAGGTACGGTTTGCACCTGACCCTGAGGTTTGGTGCAAATTACTCTAACCTTACTCTAACCTACCCTAACAGTCTAGAAAAACACTGAGTGGGTGGGGGTGGGGGGATCTTCAGGTGATCCCATTTAATAATCATCAACATACGTTAAATAAAGTGAGAAAAATTATTGTCAATCCCCCATATAAAACCTGTACATCTTATCACTTATTTCACTTCATCTATCATATAAACAAAATGTGGAATCTGACATAAAAACTAAAGGAATGCATATTTCAGAAAAATGAAAAGGCTATTTTCTTGGTAACAGACACTAATCGCAACAAAGACATTCACATGAATTAATTCCTAGAGATACTGGACAAATTATTAAGAGAAGGCCTTTTATCATGTGGTAAATATCATGAGTGTTTGCCTGGTGAGACCATTAATGCTAAATTCTAAATTTTTCTCAATTGTGGAAAAATCTTTGTGAATTTCCAGTTTAATTTCATTCAGTTCAGTATCTATTATATCCTTATTTCCACAGCAAGTTTATTTGCTGTATGGGTTCATTTGTGCAATGTGTGGTCAAAACAATCATCAAGTCCAAACTAAACAAATTATCAATTACAAAAGAATCACATGATCAGAATTTCAACTGATGTAACCCTGGGCAAATCTGGTCATGACAATATTAACAGACACAACCATAAAAAAATTTATGTGAAATACATCATAAAACAGAGCATAACTAAACAGTGTAAAACACAATATAAAAAAGTATATATAAATGTAGTTTCAACCTCAATATGTATGATTTTCAGATGATGGAAAGATCTCACACACTGCTACTTTCAGAAGACAAATTGTTGTCTATGTTATGAGGAAAATTTTACTGCTGACATACTTCAGTTATGCTTGAATACCAGAAAGTAATATTCAGCCAATCAAAATGCTGTTGCATTGGGCTTAGTCTTGACATTACTTCACTGGGCTTTGGATGACGGGTATCATTTCATAATTCCTAGGCAGCCATCACTTTACCTGTCTTGGATAACCAAAATTTTAAATCAATGTATCCCAGATAGTGAAGATTCTAAACCATTGGTTGTTAGATACTAATGATTTAATTGCAGATGGTCCTTGACTAAGAAATTCCAAACTAATAGATGTGGTCAAATTACTTTAGATTCTAGATTATGGGATCCTGGATAATGTTCAAGACCACTTGGTCCTGAGTACAAAAGAATCTAGGCCATTATGTCTTGGATTATGATTCTATACTATGTTCTGAATCAAGATCCTAGACCACTGTGTCCTATATATATTTTCTTCATCATCATGTCCTGATTATTAGGATTCTGGATCATGAGGTCCTGGATACTCAATATTCAAAGTCATCAGGTCTTACAGGATTAACATTTTAGACCAATGGATCCTTGATAATAAAAATTCTATTAAACTGTATTCCAGAGAATTGAGATTTTAAAGAAGTGGGTCCTAAACAGTGAAGCCTCTAAAATGTCGTGCCTACATTAACTGTGATTTTAGCTAACCTGTCCATGAAAAATGACCCTGAGATGTTACTTATAAATATATGCAACTGAAGGAAAAGGGACTGATACCATTCTCTAACAGCTGTGTCATTAGGGATATACCTCAAGCCTCCTCTGTAGCTACTAAACTAAAATCATTACTATAAAGTATCATTTTAGGTTACTAAGGAGAGGGTCCTCAAAAGGCTCACTTGATGGTTTTAAATTACTCTTGGATTTTGATGCAGACACTTTTCTTGGTACACTTGTTGAAGGCTTTTCCACTTTACTTGCTGAACTAAAGATGTCATCTGTAAAACAAGATAGGGTCTTACCTCAAAAAGCTAAAATGGAAATATACAAGAAAAACGTACTACTGTTACTATAGTTTGAGGAACGTGAAAACTCAGTTTTCTGAGCATTATGGCAAACTGGTCTTCACACCTTGACAATATGAAACCAAAACAATTATAAAGTTAATTCCTTTCCATCATCATGCCATTCATAATTCTTTCAAGTCTAAAGATTTTCTTCTTTAATGCTCTTACTCGGAAAGAGCTATGTTTATAAGAGTGGAAGTCCAAGATTCACTTTACCACAGATGGCTGGATGAAGGATGGGTGTAAGCAATGTTAAAAGTGTAATCACCTCAATTACAGAATTTCACTCATTCAAAGTACTGTACCATATTTCTGAGTCATACAGAATAAAAATCTAAGAAATCAAAGTGATGCACAACTACATTCTTTGTGCTAATGAAAATGAGTCAATGACTTGCTATCATGGATTTGTTCTTGTTTCTAGACTTTTTCATCACAAAAATATTTCACAAAAAAATTACCAAAAAACACATACTGTCAGAGCTGGGTTATTGTCCAGTATGCAGATCATTTTAGTCATTAAGTGAAAGGCAGCGTAAACTGAATGTGAAATGAAACTTATGAATAATGTACTGTGATATTAACTTACCAATACTCTTATAAACTTACCGTCATCATCTTCAAACAGAGAATGAGTGGAAGGTGGTTTGGCCACAGACTTAGTAACACTGTTCTGCACTGCAGAGCTACCTGTGCTCGTCAATAAACTCGTTTTTGGTTTTGTTTGACCAAACAGGTCCTCATCATCACTGTCATTTCCACCAAATATAGATTTACTTGATCCTTTGCTACTGCTGATTTTGGATGAATTTAAGGCACTTATTGAGTTTCCAAAGAGATCATTCTCAACATCTTCACTGTTGTCCTTTAAGGCCACAAACTTACTTTCTTCTTTGGCTGAGGTATCAGTTGATTTCTCATTGTTTTCAACATTTGTAATTTTGGTAATTGTACTTTCATCAAATATGTCAACTTCAGGATCATTATCAATGGAGTCAACTTCATTTGGCTCATCAGCCACTGTTTTATCCTCATTAACTTCTGAAAGTCTCAATTTCTTAGAAGATACACTCTGTTCAGAGTGAGATGCAGTAGTTGGTGATGGTGAAGAGTGTTTCACAGAGGAGGATGCAACTGCTTGTGGTGGTACTGTATACTCTATATCTGCTCTATTGTCGGGCAAAACTGAGGTGTCATTTTCTCCTAAACCACCTCTTCTATGGGCTCTGCTAGGAGGTCGCCGTCGTTGGCTTCCTCTGACTCGACTCTGAAAATGAAAATACAAAAAATGGTATCTATTTGGGAAGAAAATGATGTTTTAATTATAAATGACATTTATAATGGTTAGAACTTTTTCCTACTTTCTTACTTTTGAAGAGGTTGATAACATAATCAAGAAACTCAGGGACGTACCTTATTTAAACTCTGCAGTGTTGTGCTGGTTGTGGTTGGTTCATCAAAACTCACACTCTTTTCCTGACCTCCAGACTTAGGAATAAGAGGTTCAGAGCCAAATACCGGTGATAGTGGAGAGACAGGTGAGACTGGACTTACTGGGGTGATATTCTCT
>JAUTXX010514149.1:0-11768 GCA_032273605.1 Panulirus laevicauda | reverse complement strand
CGCCATTTCCCGTATTAGCGATGTAGGTTCAAGAATAGATGACTCGAGCCTTAGAGGGAAAATTCCTCACATGGTCCCCACTTCTCTGTATGCAAATAACATTAGAGTTTTACTGTTTGTGTTTTGATTGATGTCCAAACATTCATCAGTCATGACATCATTATCCAGACTTCTAGCTATATCATTTGCAGTAGAAAGAATGATGATATCTGTCTACTTGATTTTAATTCACATTTTATTAAATTTTCATTAAGTAAAACTTCTTTTACAAGATGGTTCTGTGATTAGCCAAATATAGGAAAAAAAACCATAAAGCAACCTCCCTCTTGGGTAATATTTGGAAAGAAACAGCTCATGTGACAGCTGAAGGACATCATGTACAGGGGATGATTTTCCATCCAGCAATAATTCTCAAAATTTGATGTTTGAAACTTGGATTATCTTCTGAAACTTTGTGGGCATCCAAGTCCTTGCTGACAGCCTTCTAGAACTCTGATTGATCTATTTCTACAAGTGAAGAATCAAGAAAAGAAAATGTAGAGGAAATTTCATCCAATTATTTTGCCCTGCAATTCAGTTCATGACACAAGGACATCTAACACATATTTCATATCAATCTGGGATGTATTGTTTTGCAGATGAGCTTGAACCTTATTAAACCTTCATTAGATGAATAAAAGTTCCATTCTCTTGTTTACTCAGTTTCAGAAAATGTGTTTATTCCTAGTTTTCCACTAGTTTCAGTTGCATGCACAAAAAGTTTTCCAATTCAACCTTCATATATTTGTTTTTTATTATTAATCAATAGTAAGTCTTGGGAAATAGAGTCCACTATGCACAGCATAGTAGACTCTTATTAACGTGACCAGGATTGGTTACTTAAAAATAGTGCGCATTAATTTGATTTTTTTTTTATACAAAAGAAGATTGCACTTTTGAAAATTATTCAAGATCTGAGAACATATTACACTTGTGTCATTCAAAAGTACCATTTACCTCAGTTACTTGCGTATGTAGTACCTTAATGGCTCTAGCTTTGATATTGAGTTTTTGTGAAGCCTTTAAGACTGATTTTTGAATATTCCTTTGGTACCTTTCCCCATTTAGTGGATCTAGTAATGTATGGGACTTTTGATCTGTTCACACACACACAAAAAAAAATAGATGAGTGGAGGAAGCTACACGTACACTAGTCAAGATGGGCAGTACATGGTTCAAAGTCATTTCCTTATGAAACTATAGTTAGAATACGTTTGTGTTTGTGAGTTAATGTGACCATGTCTCGTTGCATTCTTAACATCAGTCCTATCATCTACTAACTTAAGCAGAAGTTCTGCTGCTAAACTTTAGCCTGTTTTCATGCATGTGACTAAAATCAATGAAATATATATTTCTTTTGGTAGCTGTGGATTTTTATGCTACCATTCAAAAACCATATATTTCTCGATTGTATTTTTTTCCAAAAATAGTCACTTGTTTATACAAACAAAGTCACAAAACTGAGATTAGCATGGTAACTTGTGAATATTTACAGGTCTTTGTGGAGATGGCAAATGCAGAGTTAAAGAAGAACTTGATTGAAGGTATCTGTTCGGTGGTTGGAGAAGAGGAGGGGCTAACAAAATATGAGCTTAAGACCACAAGTATTCAAAAGGATGAAGAGAACAGGATTCAGATTGTGGCCATTGGTCCCATGAATGACAGACCAACAAAATCAGTTTTGCTTTTGGGAGAGACAGGTGCTGGAAAGACTAGTATTATCAATGCTATGGTTAATCATCTCTTTGGTGTTGCCCTTGAAGATAACTTTAGATTCCAGTTGAAAGATTATACTGGGAGTGATGACAAACACCAGGTAGATAATCAAACAGAGTACATCACAGCATATCTAATATACCATCAAACTGGAATGCACTTTGAAGGTAACTGTATGTTAATAGATACACCTGGCTTTGGTGACACAAAAGTGCCATTGGAAAAATTAAAGGTCTTCTTAACAAAGGACTTTGGCTTAAATAACCTTAACTGCATTGGATTAGTTGCCAAAGCCAATCAAAATAGGATATTAGCACACCACATAGAAACCTTTACTAAGTTTACTTCTATTTTGGGAAATAATGTCAGCGGTATATCAAAACTTTTGGCTACCTTTGCTTCTGACAGTGATCCAGCACTAGTTGAGGTGATGAGACATACAGGTATCCAATTTACTGATGTGTACAGACTTGATAACTGGCCTTTGTATGTCACAGACACAGTTGATTTGTCTGAGAAGAGCCATCATGCATACCTGCAGTATAAATGGAATAACATGCAAGCAGAGTATGCTAGATTTTTTGAAGCCTTACTAGAATCTTCTCCAGTAAGCCTCAAGCCAACTAGGGACCTTATTGAGGCAACTAATCATCTAGAACAAATAAAAGCCAAATTAAAGAAAAATGTGAAAGCTACAGCTGAGTTGGTCAATACTCTTCGAAGAGAGAAGATATCTCTAAATCAATATGAAGATCAGGCAAAAAGGATAACGTGGAAGGTACAAGAAAGAAAAGAACACATTGAAAAGTTTCCTGTACTTAGTGGATTTCATGTTCATAATTGTGAAATTTGTCAGCAAACCTGTACTGATTTTTGTATGGATCCATCTGGTGTTACACCTGCGCTAGCTGGAACTGGTGCAGGGATCGGTTCTGCAACTGTGACTGGAATTGGTGGTGCAATAACTGCTGGAGCAGTGACAGGGGCAGAGGTTGGAATCTTTGGTGGCCCAATAGGAGTTATGGTTGGTGGAGGTATCGGAACAATTATTGGGCTAACTACTGGGCTTATTGTAGGGCTTGTGGCAAGGAAAAGTTATTCAAAGTGCCCTGTTGCTTCCAGTGGAACTTGTAGTAGAAATAAATGCACCCATGATATGGCAGACCATGAAATTCAAAAAGAAAAATACATTTTAAGTGAAACTTTTGAGGAGAAAATCAACCATTCAGAGAAGTCAAAATATGATGAAGTAACTGAAAACATTACAAAAATAAGGAGAGTGATTCAGAGCAATGAGAAGGCCCTAAATGACTTTAAAGAAAAACTGACTGTCAGTGCTAGAGATCTGGTGGAATGCACCAATAAAGTTGTTGAACTAAGCTCTGTATACAAGTCTTTAAACCCTACTTCATTCATAGATGAAATGATCACAGAAGAGAGGGAAAACTCCCACCATGTAGAACTGCTGATGATGTTGAAGAATGCTGTAATACTAATGTTAGGATCTGTGGAAAACTAAGCTGAGACAATTCATTTGGTGATAATTAGCAGCTCAAGAATTTGTGTGAATGTTGTTGCTGAATGCTTTGACTTTTTTGCGCATTCATGTATTTATTTAACCATTAGAGTTACTTTTAACAGTCATAAGAACATATCTTTTTCTCATGTTTTTCATGAAGTTTTCATGTGGCTTCCTTTCTAATTGAATTGCATTTTTTGAGTTTATGACCCCATGGAAAAATCTTCGTTACCAGATTAGTGCTCTGATTGGTGAGACTTAACTTTAATCAGACTTTTTCCAAGAAATTATGAATGTAGCTAAATCCTTCAAAAGACTATAGAGTGTAGAACAAGTCATTATTGGACATAAATCATTAACAAATCTGTTTCGGATATGTTTTATAAGAAAACATTGTTATCCTGTTTACACATTTACTATAGAGTTAACTTTATGAATCTGTATTGTATGGTCCACTTGTGATGTTTGCCAAACATTTGAACACAGCATTTATAGAATACAGCTATTGCTCTGCAATGTTTGAAATAAAATGGTGATGATATTTCTTATAATAGCTTGGAGTACCCACCATATGAGTATTATTTATGATGAATAATAATGAATACACTAAAACATGTTATAAATCATGTAATCTCACTTTTACTTAGCAGGGAAAGGAACAGCTATGTATGGATGTTTACTGAAACTTTTTTATATATTCATTATAAAGTTGATCAACTTATACTAAGTATACCTTTACAGGGGTACTGACAGCCACTGCTGCCAGATACAAGGTGTTCTTTCCACCTGAACTTGAGGTTGTCGTGAGCTGCTGCAAAGCAGAAAAATTTTCATTTGTTACTTGGCACTGGTCTTATGACAACTGGTTATTGTGTAACAATTGGTGAAATGCATAATTACCCCTTCCCAGTAGTGAGAATAAAGAAAAGTCTGAAAACTGAGACTATTTTGTTGCTGAAAAACAGGTCCAAACAAATATACATATCAGAAAATATACACCAAACACCTACATACTCTTTAACTCTTTTCCTTTTCAAAACTACACCTTCCCTTGTCCAACCCCTTACTTCTGTACTCTAACCACCCCGTAACAAAAAGCTGCTGGTGTTCAATATTGGAGAGTGGTGATTGAAAGGATGGTGGCTTGCATAGATCCTCAGCTTGGAAAAGAATAATATGGCTTTAGGATTGGTTAAGGATGTGTGGGTCATTTGTTTGCACTTAAGAATATATGAAAGAAATACTTAAAGAAACAGAGGGATGTGTATGTGACTTTCATGCATCTGAAGAAATCACATGATAGGTTGATAGGGATACCATGTGGAAGGTGTCATGAATATATGGTTTGGGAGGAAAGCTACAAGAAGCAGTGAAGAGTCTTATCAAGAAAGTAAGGGCTGTGTTCAGTAGGAATAAAGGGTGAATGGTACCAGTTGAAGGGTATGTGGTAGGGATGAGTGATGTCACCATGGCTGATTAATTTTGTATGGATGGGGTGGTGAAGGAGGTGGCTGCATGTATCTTGGAGGAAGGAACAGGTCTACAGTCTGTTGGAGGTAGTAGAGCTGGGGAAGTGGGATAGTCATGTTTTGCTTATGACACAGCACTGGAGGGAGATTCAAATGAGAAACTGCTGAAGGTGGTGTCTGAGTTTGGGAGTGTGCGTGAAAGGAGTTGAGAGTAAATGTGAATTAAAGCAAGATTATTGGGTTTGGTAGTGAAAAGTTGGTTAGTTTGAATGGAGAGAACCTGGAGGAAGTAGGACAACGGTGTGGACATGGCAGTGAGTGGATCCATGAAAGATGTAATAATATATTGAGTGGACAATGGAGGTAAGGTACTGGGCATACTGAGAAGTGTGTGGAAAGAGAAGCTGTTGTCAGGAGGGCAAAGATGGGCATGTTTAATGGAAAAGTAGTCTTGATGGTGTTGTATGGATGTAAGACATGGGCTGCAAATGAGCAATTACGGAAGAGGGTGAATATATTGAAAATGAAATGTTTAAGGACAAAATGTAATGCGAGGAGTGTTGACTGAGTAAGAAATTATAGGGTAAGAGAGGGATGTGGCAACAAGAACAGCATAGTTGAAAGATATGAAGACGATGTACTAATATTATTTGGACATGGAGAGGAGTGATGAGGTTGACAAAGAGGGCATAAGTGTTGGAAATGGAAGGGACAAGAAGGAGGAAGCCAACTTGGAGATGGAAGGATGGAGTACTTGCAATGAGATTTTGCCATGGTGGCAGTGCTAGTGCATTGTGCTCACCACTTGACTTTTATGTTGATAAAAGACATTTCTCTCAACCATTTGTCTTGCTTCATGTATGCCATTTTTCTCAGCAGCTACTCCTGTGGCATAGTGATCTATTTAGGGTTCATCTATTATTGTCTTTGACTGTAAGGTTAATCTTCTTTTGAATGTTTCTGTAGTATACTGCACAAGCCTGGACAGAGTTGATCCATTGTTTGCTAGGCAAAGGGGGTCTGAGATGGGTTCATACCACCTACTAGTGGAGTCTGTCAATATATATATATATATATATTTTATAACAGATGTAAGTGGGGAGGTAAAACCCCATGAGGTACACATTAAACTTGATGGTAATTCATATATTTTTACAATTATTCTAACCCATTTTAGTTTCTCAAAAGGGAAATTAAATGTACATGTGTGTTTGTTTCACCGTTTCAATGATTTACACTAACAGTCAATGTAGAAACCATGCCTTTTCACCACCCTCCTAAAACGGTGATGTGTCTATAATAATTTTCTCTGCTAAAGTGACTTGATTTTTTTTGTTGAATATAATTCCCTTGATTATTGCTACCATCAGTTTTATGTCAACAAATATCATAAGTTTACTTTTGTTTAAAAATGATTCTGTACACCGGCTGTATTCACTTTCATGAGAATTTAACTAATATTAGTTGTTAATTTTAACATCAATATAACTCAATAAGTGTTTAGTTTTCTAAGATACATGTTCTTACATACCACTACTGTTTTGAGCTATTCATTATTATCTTGGCAAGTTTGTAATTTGTTCCCCCTTTGCATAAAAATTTCTGAAAGCCCAGCAGGGGAACTAGAACAACTACGTAATGCAATACCAGGAAAACTAAGAAACATACATGAAATGAAAATGGAACTGATCCCAAATGAGCCTAGAATATACAATTACACCTGAGGTGTAGCTCTCAAAGGCTAAATAAATAAAAAAAAAATCCAACAAGCAAAATATGAAATGAGCAATATGGTGGTGGTCAAAACAACATTCTTCTACAAGTAAGCAGTGTGGTGAGAGCCACATGCTAACCATGCCATTACGGCAAAATCTCATCATAGTTACTTGAAGGCAAGTAGATCCTATCTACCAAATCCTGGATACATGTCTGTATATAGGTCATGAACTTTCAAAATCGTAATTAGTACCAGATTTGTAGAGGCCAAAATACCTACTTGTAGAGAAAATTTGTTAATGAAATGTTTAGTCCTACTAAGGCTTGCACAGGGGTTTTAGATATTAGTGTCCTGAACTTGCTCTAAGCTTCAGAAGCATTACAAGGCAGCAAATGAAAGAAAAAATGCATGATAGATAGCTTGCAATTTGGGTATAGGAGGCAGATGTTATAGTATGAAAGTGATTAATGAAAGACCCATCAGTGGAAAAATAAATCATTTTACTTACCCCCATAATGAAGATAAGGCAAAACATCAAACAAACATAATTTACTAACAATCATAGCACCTCAAAAATATAATGGTAATTCAAAATGTACACCAGTAAACTTCATGAAATTTTATGTCAGTGAAGGATATGTACTAAAAGGATGTACACACTATATGGTTATACTCTGTAATGTAATGAATAATATGTACAAGAAGAATGTATACAGTATGTTGTTATACTCTATAACATAAACTTGCAGATATCACTTGACCTGACTTTCATCATCTGGCGTTTCTTCTTCACTTTCCGAAAGATCCTGAAAATCCTGAGGAATGTACATTTCACCTTTGACTTTTTCATAATCAATTCCCACAAATTTGTTTTTCACATTAGTCTTTTTCATAAGGGACAACTGTCTAGTTGCATCTAGTTCCCAAGCCTCTCCACAAAGTCCTTTGCGAAATACCATCCCATGGAAATGGGTCAGTTTTTCATATTTAGTCCTTGAAAATCCTAAATATCCAAGAGTTATTTTCCACAGCTTATAGATGTGAACATTAGCATTTTGGTGTTTGCTGTCTGGTGTGATAATACACAGAATACCATTAGGTTTTAAGAGGTGATAAGCTTTTTGGCAACACAAGAGCCTCTGTTTCGGTGAGGGTATGTATTCAAGAAGCAGGCAAAAGACCACAACATCAAAGGAATTACCTTCAAGACATGTTACAATGTCTGGCTCAGGAATTCCCTCCAAAGTTACTGTTTCAGTTCTTGAATTCATTTCTGTCAAAAGTTTGTCATTCACATGTAAAAACCTTGCATTATCACATACTGCTGCACTGTCTTTTTTGTTCTTTGGAGTTATTGCATGTAAAGTTTTGACTCTCAAGGAAGATTCTGATGTATCAATTATAGAATGTTTTCCTTTCTGTTTCTCTTCTAATGTACATTCTAAGAATGACTCTACATTGCCTGCTGCTTGCAGGGTAGCTGATGGGATTGATGTTCTTAATTCTGTTGTTTGTGAATTATCTAATATAGCTGATGTTTTATTAATTGTTTCTGATTTGTCAGATTGCAATGAAACTTCTGAATTGCTGGTAACACAGGTTTCCAGATGATTAGATTCTGTTTTTTGTGCAAAAACTTCTAAGCTTAGGAAATCACACTTCTTGACTGACTGAAATAAACAGAAAGGATTAGTATTAGTTGCATGAAAATATATATTTTCACATTTATGGGCATTAAGAGAGAAAGAAACAATGAACAGAGCAATAGAGCTATTTTCCAAAAATAATGAAGTTGTCTTGTAAATATACTGGGACTGTAACTACAATTACAAAAGATCAGATTTTAAGAAAGAATGACAATAAATTGGAACAGGTAATCTTGTAATGAGAACAGAGGCATAACATACAGAATACAACAAAATTACAAATCAAGATTATCAGTAACCTCCCAGGTAATGCAACATGAAAATAATGATAGCAAAAAACTTTTGCAAAACACCTCTTCTAATCTGTATGGCAAGACAACATCAATATTGATAACCCTCGTTTAGTGTTGTAGATGTGTTTCTGAAAAATGCTATACTATGCAAAAACAAGTAAAGAAATACAAGTAATAATTGTTGGCTGTATTCCAGACTCAATATTTTCTGTTAATAAAAACTTTATAGCATGTTAAGTTATTACTTAGAAACATCAAATTCAATTCTTATCTTTTCACACGTTTCCCTTCCAACCTTGTGAATCTAGGTTTTTTAAGTTTAAAGAACATATTACTCCTTAACATTTCAAAAGATATTCTTATAACAATAAAAAATAAACCATTTCAGAAGTCTATTTCATCCACTACAATTAAAATAATGTTGTACCTGATGAGCAGGGCAAAGATCAACAGCAGTCACATCGAAATCTTTGTACACTGAGAATGGGTTGTAGCAGCTTCCCACATCCAACACTTTAATTCTTGAGGTCAAAGATACTGTATACCTGGAAATGATAACATAGCCTTATGTAAAGCATGTGTGATATTTCCATATTCAAAGTGAATGGCTTAGATTTAATACAAAGGAGGAAAGTTATGATCATTAGAACCATAACATCTGACATCACAATCTGGTTATGACAGCTCTTTCAAAATTACTTACTTTTCAATTTATTATATTTAATTTGATGCCTACTTAAAAGATAGGGATCAAAAGCATACAGCCTCTCAGCTCAGTCTCACATAAAGTATCTTCAGCTTATGTCTAATATGTTAAAGTGAACAAAGGATGTCACAATACTGTAGGGCTTATTTGCGCACCAAGATGATAAATCAAAAAAAGAGTAATATTTCCACTCAGACATCTACCCTTGTATGCAAAACTTTTCCAATGAACACTCACAACAATCCCTTGCATCCTTCTGTGAAATACTTCAAGCTTTGAGGATTACTTCTGTGCATTTTATTTGTCATATACCTCTTCTTAGGCCTTTAATCCTTTCAGTCCAATGTTAAAAATTCGTTTCCCTGTCTGATGAATTTTAGAAAAATTTTAGATGCAAAAATGTTATGAACCATTTAAACCCAAAACATTAGACATTTAAACCTTGGTGTGATGCTTAAGCTTGTAAATCTACAAAGGCCCAGTACTTTATCCCTCACTCTCATTTTCCTGTCATGCTTGGAGATTTGAGTCTTTCTTTAATATTATATTCAAAATCAATACTCATGGTCTCCTGACATGTCCAAATATGAAAGTTGGTTCTGATTACCAGAACCCTACAAAATTTTATTAATTTATGATGTGCATGATATCCTTCCAAGGTTTTCTGTAAGCATTTGAGCCCTCTGAATGTGTCTGTGGACTACTTAGAGCTTCTAATGACATGTGGGATCTATTCTTTCCTTAGGGGTTATGACATATCAGTACCTGACAAATAATGCATGGTCTTGTCACTGGTCAGTGATAATATAATTGTCATCTCTTTAAACATTAATAACAATAATTAGATTTCAATACTCAGAAAATAGCCCATTCACATACAAAATTTCCAAACTGTATTTTCCAACTCAAAAAAATGCCCAATGAAAGTCCTATTTTTGATATTAGGGAGAGCACACACACACACACACACACACACACACACAAGTATTTTTGCCCCTGGGTATTTGATAAAAATCAACCGTGCACTGACAACAGAAACTAGATATTTGTCTGGGTTGTACTGGTAGTTAGAAACCTATTGGCATTTAACTAAATACAAAGATCTGTTGGAAGACTGTAAAGTTTCTTGAACAACATTCATTGAAACCTTGATATTTCTGGAACAACGTTGCATTGAAATCAAGTTATAATAAAAAGTAGGGTTCAACTTTATTCAGAACTACAAAATAAACTCATGTTTTAGTTAAACTTAGAAAAAGAAAATAATGTTCAATTGTAATTCATCCTAAGAACTACTGTGTCTAGCCAAAAATCTAAATTCTATGTACAACAGATAACCACATCTATGCTGAAATTCCAATCCAGTTAAGCTTATTCAAGAATCTGTTACACTCAGTCAACAATAAGAGTTAAGATTCTAAAATACACAGCTGATGTCAGTGGTGTCTCCAGGCACACTAGTTTTCAGCATACAAAACAGCACCAACAATCAGTGACATGGGTAATCACAATAAAAGATGATAATATCTAGCATTTCTGAAGGCTAGAAGTGAAAAAGAAGGAACCATGAATTAACAGTAAATACTATGCAGCAGGTCTGCAGAGTGCCATAAGTGCCTTTATAGGCTCATAGTGATGTGTCCATAAATGACAAATAAGAAATTTATGAGACTAATAGATTCATATTTTACCTATTAACCACATCAGGATCATTACTTAATTTCAGTCCAAGGTGATCCAACTTTCGCATTTCTTTTTCAGTTATACGCTGCATCTCTCCTTCATGAAAATATTGCATGACAGCATCATGAACCCAAGTCACACGAGAAGTATTAACCTGTAATACATATTCCAAAATGAATCTCACTAAGAATTATGTAACACAATAATAATTTATAAGTATGAAAATGTTATCATCTATTTATTTAACTGGGGCAGATTAAGTGTATACATTCATCATTTACCCATATTTGTGTTGTCATAAGAAATATTGGTTTCCAATTAACTTTAGGGTTTCTTAATTTTTCAATTTGCATGCTTAACTGATGTGTCAACTAAGAGTAGTCTTAAATCATATTTCCACCATCACTCATACTTTTCAATTTTGCATGCTAAACTGACATCACAAATCATATTTCCACCATCAAATACAAAATGACTCCATTGTACATAACTGAAAGTTACTGGCCTAGCATCCTCATTTAATAACATACTATCCATAATCAGTTATCTGACTGCATTTATTCACTGTTCCTGCAATGTACTTATAACTTTATCCAAGTACAAATTCAATAATCTGGACATGAGAAATTATGGAAAATATTTTAAAGGTTATCAAGATGAAATTTTTCATTTTATGCATAGTTTCATCTTTTCTATTAATTTTATGAGAACAATACTTGATCAAAACAACTGTTTTCATGTATTTCTTAAATACATTTGAAAAAAATCCACAAGCCTTTCAGGTTTTTTTATGTCATTTATATCTTTATATCATTTTTATCATTACTATTATTGTTATCATGATTACCATTATATGGTGTGGGAGGCAAGCTGTTAGAAGCAGTGAAAAGTTTTCATTGAGGGTGTAAGGCATGTGTACGTGTAGGAAGAGAGGAAAGTGACTGGTTCTCAGTGAATGTAGGTTTGCGGCAGGGGTGTGT
>JAUTXX010514138.1:0-11768 GCA_032273605.1 Panulirus laevicauda | reverse complement strand
TCTTGCGTGTTTGTGTTGCCCAAACAAAAGAACCATCAAGTCCCACAACTCCTTCCTCAACACACCTCAAGCTTTCCGTATCGCAAGGTATTTCACGCTGCTTGATAGCCCCATTGTGCCACCTCTGTTACGGATCTGAGGAACGGCGCCGTTCCTTCTTTCCAAGAGGAGGTCGAATCGATTGGCATTACTTCCGGAGAATTTGTATTACGACTGGGGTAAGAGTCCCATAATGCCATTGTACCAGGAGAATATAAGAGAGAGACTCGCCTTTAATGCAGTACAAAAGAAAAAAAGAATAAGGACGAGCTGAAAGGATGAAAATGTCTACAGCCAACAATGCTACAGTGTCATAGTATAATAAGAGATATTAGATACCATTTAAGCCGTATATTACTTGGCATGTTAACTGAGTACTAAATAAGACTCGCTGATTCCTTCCAGAGTTTAATATAAGACTCGGAAGTAAGCACGAAGACGATAGGCTCAACACTGGATAGGCAGGAGACTACATAAGCTACCTTGAAGGTAACCAAGAGGATTCTGCAACCACCAGGAACACATGCACGCCTTACGTGGGTCACAGGACGGTGTGGACAGTTGTTACTGCCGTCGCGGGGAAACAGGGACGAGGGCACCGTACGTGTGTCACGACGCGCTCTTTAACCTGGCCCTTTAACGGGGCAAGCCAGAGGTCACGTCACCATAACCGTCGTGTTCAAGGGTGACGCTCTTCCTCAAGGGTCGTATCGTTGTGTTCAAGGGTGACACTCATCCTCAAGGGTCGTATCGTTGTGTTCAAGGGTGACACTCTTTCTCAAGGGTCGTATCGTCGTGTTCAAGGGTGACACTCTTCCTCAAGGGTCTTACCGTCGTGTTCAAGGGTGACACTTTTCCTCAAGGGTCGTATCGTTGTGTTCAAGGGTGGTACTCATCCTCAAGGGTCGTACCGTCGTGTTCAAGGGTGACACTCTTTCTCAAGGGTCGTACCGTCGTGTTCAAGGGTAAGACATCATATACAAAAGGTTATTAAAATAAAATTAAGATGATTTTTCTGAGATGAAAGCTATCATAACGCCGATAAGACGTGTCCTCGAAAGTCTATAAAAATTCATGGTAAATATATTATATTTTCCAGAGTATATTTACAATGATCACAGTATATCTTCTAGAGTATGTTCACTCTTATCACAGTATATCATCTAAAGTATGTTCACACTTATCACAGTATATCTTCTAAAGTATGTTAACACTTTTCACAGTATATCTTCCCTAGAGTATGTTAACACATCACAGCATATCTTCTAGAATATGTTCACTTTTTATCACAGTATATCTTTTATAGTATGTTAAGACTTATCACAGTATATCTTCTACAGTATGTTCACACTTATCACAGTATATCTTCTACAGTACGTTCACACTGATCACAGTATATCTTCTAGAGAATGTTAACACTCATCACAGTAGTTCCTCTAAAGTATGCTAACACTTATCACAGTTTATCTTCTAGAGTATGTTAACTTTTATCCCTGTATTCATCACTTATCACTCCAAATCTCCTAAAGCAAGTTAACACTTCTCACAGTATATCTCCTAGAGTATGTTAACACTTATCTCTGTACATCCTCTACAGTATGTGAACACTTATCACAATATATTTCCTAGATTATGTTAACACTTAACGCAGCCAAAACCAGTCCATGGTCTATTCCTTATATCAACGCCAACATTTTATTTCATACCTTTGTGAATAAATATTCCTTTTAATATCATACGATAGTAATTATAATTATATTATAACTAATATCAATAAAGATTACTCATGCACTTAAATTAATTACATTAGATTAGTATCTGTAATAAATGGATGAATACATAAAATATGAAATATTTCATATATCTATTTATTATACCTTGTTGCTGTCTCCCGCGCTAGCGAGGTAGCGCAGGGAAACAGACGAAAGAATGGCCCAACCCACCTACATACACATTAATATACATACACGTCCACACACGCACATATACATACCTATACATTTCAACGTATACATATATATATACATACACAGATCTATACATATATACACATTTACATAATTCATACTTGCTGCCATTATTCCTTCCCATCGCCACCCTGACACACATGAAATGACAACCCCCTCCCCGCTATCTTCATCACTTTTTTTGATGCTTTATTAAGGGTAAGAGGGAATGGGTAAGTAAGACAGCATCACTGCAGAAAGCACAGTACATACTTCATGGTTTCTTCCAAAATATGATTTCACACTTTACACTAAGCACACTATGTGTGCACAGTACTTACATATTTACAAAGTTAGAGCTTTGTTTTTGACCTGTGAATGTACAAGTGATTTTTATCGTGACCAGAAAGTATAAAAACTGTAAATGGTAATGCTTCTGTAATGTTTCATTATTCTAAAACAAACTAGATTTTCCTCACTTGATTTTTTTCTGGGTTAAGAGTGAGTGGGCACTTTCCTAAAACGTCATGAGATGTCATAGCATACTAACATTTGGAATGGGAACACATTAGTATTCAAATTGAATGCTCAGAGTGCTGCCAAACTCAGCAAAGCAAATTTTTTAAATATTGTGCACTTTAAGAATGTCCAACTACAGATAGTTAGGGGCTGACATGAGGGAAGTGAACAAGTGTGCCTGAAGAGTTACAGGAAAGAAGTGTGACTGTGAGAAAATAAGTGAATGGTAAAATGTTTAATCCAAAAGGCAATACTGATGTCTGAATTCAAAAATTTCTCTGGATGAATCCCATTTGTATGCAAACACTCTGGATGAATCCCATTTGTATGCAAACAAACTATGTTACTGTCGTTCTGAATGAACCATTGTTTCACTTGTGTAGTGTGGTGCTGCATATTAGTTGGTACTGTGGTGTCAGGGTATTGTGATGTGATTGTGAGGTCATCTACACACAAAAGGACTTTTATGTTAAGGTTTACTTGAGGAAGTGGGAGGTCATGTAGAAAGAGATTGAAGAGAGTTGGAGAAAGAACTGTTCCTTTTTGGAACTCCATTGTAAAGTTTGTGTTTGAAAGGTGAAGCCATTGTAATAAACACTGGCATGGTAGCTGGCTGTGAAGTTTGCTTTTTATTATTATTATGGAGGGTGGTATCAAGATTTTTATATGTGAGGATGTGTCACAGGGCAGTTTACAATGCTTTGTTGATGTTTATTGTCACTATTACTGTGTAGGTGGGGTGTTGTGGTTGGTTGAATCCATCTAAGGTGTGCTGCGTGAGCACAGTGTTTGGTGTGGTGGTAGTGTTGAGATAGAAGCCCTGCTGTGTGGATGATAGTGGGATGCTTTGTTTGATACTGTTGTAGATTATTTTTTCTAAGAATCTGGACACTGAGGAAAGAAGTGATAAAGATCAGTAGGAGGAGTTGGTTAGGTGGTTTAGGGGATTTTAGTTTTGGTATTATGTTGGCAAGTTTTTAAATGCTTGGGATTTTCTTGTGTAGCCAGGAGTAGTTGAAGATAATTGTAAGAGCTTGGATTGCAAATTTGCCACAGTGTTTTGTGAAAATTTTGATGTGTTGTCAGGGCATGTAGGTGGAGAGTTCCTTGAGGTTTTAATTGCATTCCTTGTATCACTGGGAATGAGGATTGGGTGAGCAAATATTTCTGGATGGATTTTTGTAGGTTTATTTTATGACTTTCCTATTTAGGGTTGTGGTTTGTTTGTGGCTGATTTTTAAGTATCTAGGGTATGTTTCTGTGTTCGTTAGGAGAAGGGGTTTCATTGGAATGGGTCAGAGGTACTTCATGAGTTGGGGCTGGAGTGGTGTGATGAGTGAATTTTCTTTAATGTGCACCAGAGTTGCTTTCTGTGGGTTTTGTGATTAACTATGTTTAGGAAGGATTGGTTCTTTTCATTTTCTCTTTCTGTGATTAGTTCACTGATAGTGTTATTTAGAGTGTAGATGTGTTATTTGATTTCTGCTGATGATAAGTCATTGTGTCTCAGCTAGTTTCTTTGCTTTCTGGAGCATTTTATTTCAATCTTTGCCCTTTTATGTGCTTTTTGCTGACTTGATTGATGATGCCTGTGGTGTAAGATTGCATGATCTAGGTATGGGAAGTCATCTTTACTGAAGTTTTGTAGTTTTGTTTTCATATACTATTGGCTAGTCTTCTTTCTTGTAGGTTATGTAAGTGTTTTTGCTGGTTACGTTGATTGGATGTGCTAGATGGAGTGTTTTCAGGATGGGAAAGTGGATAGAGGATAATTTTTATAGATTGCTCCAGTTCATCCTGGCATGTAGTGATGGAGACCAGAATGTCATGTCTAGTGATGTGGCTGCTGTTGGTGCTGGGTTGGGAGTGTGGTTGGTTGGTTGGTTGCATTGGCTGAGGATATTGAGAGGTTACAGTTGGGATCATGGGTGTGTGCATGTGTGCTGAGCGAAATGAAATAATGGGCATTGAAATCACCTCAGATGTAGGTATTGGGCATGCTGGCTAGGTTCTGCAGTTGGCAAGTGTATCTCAGGGGAGCATGTGGAGGGGGATGCTGTGTAGATTTTTATTATGTTGTAGTTAGAGCTGTGAAGTTTTATTTTTATGGATTGTACCCTAAACAAATATACAGTGACAATAACAAAGGAACAAGTATGATAATTCATGAAACAGTAAAAACATACACTTTTCAGAAAAGGTAATGAACTGATAATGAGGGATTTTGAGTATAAATAGGTACCCCAATGGAATGAGGATTCTCATGGTGACGGGGAATCATGGAGGCACAAGTTCTTAGTGCATGTACAGAAAAATTTCCAGGCCAGCATGTTGGTGAACACACAAGAATGAGAGTGGCTGATACACCATCATTATTAGATTCTTTCTTCCCACATACTAGCATGGATACTGAAAGTGTCGCGCATTGTACACCAATTGGAAAAAAGTGATAATGTAATGCTTAAGTGGGGTTGCAGTGAATAAGAAAATTAAAAAACTGGAGACAGACCAAGCCTTGAAGAGGAGATATAATTGTGGAAATTTCACAAACCTCAACATATTTCCATGATAATGTAGTTGAGAAACAGATCAGTAGCCAGAAAACAAAGCATTTTGGTGAAAGGTTCTTAGAACTCGAGTAGGGACATGGGTACTTCTAACTTTGAATACAGAGGGAAGGTTAAGAAAGAGGGAAGAATGGCTTAATCAAAGTTGTCAAAAAACAAGTAAGTTTCGAGAAGTGTAGTGGGTAAGTTATGTGTGGCACCCTAGCCAGTGTATATAAGGTACAAGAGAGAAAGGAATGAGTATCATAGGATAAAGAACAGAGGACTGAGAAACATTGGATATCATGTTGTGGATAAAGCAGTAGAAAATCCAAGTTTTTCTTTAAATTCATTAGGAGTAAATTGTCAATCAAAGGGTCACTGATCAGGCTAGGGTTTTCAGAGGGAATAATTTTAGAGGATAATGTAAGGATATGTGTGGAAACTAAATAAGATTGAAATTGTTTTTACAATGGAAGACACTATAGCCCCAAAACCAATGAGACAGGATGGGGAGGAGGTTTTGAAAAACAGAAAAGACATTAACATAATGCTAAAGGTCTCAGTCCTTACAAGGCTCATGATCCTGGTAGAATTTCAGTCTGTGTGCTAAAGATTTGGCAAGATACAATAAACAGACCTCTTGAAATTCCATTTAAGATGTTGCTGGAGAAAGGTAAAGTGCCAGGGAGGTGCAAACATCATGCTGATCTTTAAGAAAGGGGACCAGGATGCGGCACTCAATTGCAAACTAGTCTCCTTAATGAGCATGGTCTGTACTAGAAAAGATAATCATAAAGCAAAGTGATGACTTTCTACCAAAGAAGAAGTTACCTAAGTGAGAGGCAACATGGTCTCTTAGAATTCTATGAGAGTGAGCTCTGTCTTGAAGAAAATGGAGGGCAGGGTGGTTTGTTTTTATCTGGACTGCCAGAAAATATTTTACATTGTACCACACATTAGGCTGATTAAGAAGCTGGATAATGAGGCAGAAATAAGGAAGAGACTCCACCATTAGACAGAAGATTATCTTAGGGGAAATGAAACAAAGAACACTTGTTAGAGAAGCCTTCTCTAAATTCTTGGCAAGCCACAAGGTCTTTTGGGACCATTACCCTTCTTGATATATTTGAAAGACTTGCCAGAAGGTATGGACACCTACCTGAATATGTTTCCAGATGATGCCACTGAACTACAGATCAATTTCCTTGATGAGTTTGGTATGTAAAGTTCTGGAAAAGATAATCAGAAAGCTAATGGATAACTCTGTAGATAATGTTTAATGTATCTCATTGAATTTTATGAGAGAATGAGCTCTGTCACAGACAAAATGGAAGGTTGGTTGGATTTTTTTTGTATTTGCACTGCCAGATGGTATTTGACACTGTACCACATTGGAGGCTCACCAGGTAAGATTAAGGGAAACATTCCTTCAATTGATAGATTATCCTAGTGGAAGCTAAGAAAGGACACATGTTAGAGAACCTTCTCAATATGGATTGATGTCACCAGCAAAGTGCCTCTTGGACCATTACTCTTCTTGAGTTATGTGTGTGACTCATCTGAAGGTATGGACTCCTACATGAATATGTTTGTGTTTGAAGCTTTGGCCATGAGGGAAGGGAAGAGCATGTATGATTGCATCATTTTACAATGGGACCTGAACAAACTCTAAACTTCACCTGATATATGGTCTTTGAAGTTTACCCTGAGTAAATGGAAAGTACTGAGTATGGGTCACTACAAAAGAAGGCCTCAGTATGATTGTCTTATAGCAGGAAACTCGCTGCAGGATTCTGTGTTTGAGAAAGACTTCAGACTCTACATTGTCCCTAACATGTTTCCAGGTAAAGGTGACCAACTGTCAGCTGGCAGGTATTAGAGATGCATTCAACTCATGGATAAGGAATTATACAGCAGGTTTCTCACCACATACATGAGGCCATATATAGAATATCTAACTCAAGTTTGCTTACTTCAAGTAGAGAAGCACAAAGGGCTAATGAATAAAGTTCAGAGGAGAGCTACAAAGATGGTATCAGAATTAAAAGAGTTGAGTTTTAGGGAAAGGTTAGACTCCTCACCGTATCCCACATGGGAAGAAAGAAAAGTAAGGGTTGACCTGATTGTAATTGTCAAAAGTTCTGAAACATTGATGACATGGACACTTCTTTTAGAGAAGCACAAACAGCTAATGATTAGAGAAAGTCCAGCAAGAGCAACAAAGATGTTGCAAGAATTAAGATAGCTAAGTTAAAGGGAAAGGTTAGACTGCTTACTTTATCCCACATGGGAAGAGAGATGGGTGAGGGTCAACCTGATCATAATTGTTAAAAGTTTTGAAACACTGATGACTTGGACACTTCATGTAAAGAAGCACAGACGGTTAATGAATAGAGAAAATCCTGAGGAGTGGAACAAAGATTGTACCAAAATTAAGAGAGCTGAGTACAGGGAAAGATTAGCCTCCTTACATTATCCCACCTAGGAAGAGAGAAGAGTGAGGGGTAACCTGATCATAATTGTTAAAAGTTTTGAAACGTTGATGACTTGAATAGTGAAAAGGTCTTTGAGATATGTAGGGATAGAACAATAATAGAACATAATATGAAATTTAGCAAGAAAGTTAAGAAGGATGTGAAGAAGTACTGTACAATATAACTGGTGGATGACTTGAGTAGAATGACTGAGGACATGGTTAACACAGACAGCTTACAGAAGTTTGAAGAAGTTTTATGATAGCAGAGAATGTTAAAAAGATGGGGCCTCATGAATATAAAACTACTTCATTTTCGTTAAAAAGGTGGGGCCTCATGAATATAAAACTCCCTTCAGTTTCATTATAAATAGGTGTTTGCACATGTACTCACCTACTAGAAGGTATGGGCTTCTACTTAAATATGTTTGCAGATGACAAAGGTTATGAGGAAAATTAAAAGTATGTAGGATCACATCAACTTACAAGGGGACCTTGACAGACCCCAAAGTTGGTCTTAGATGTGGTTTATTAAATTTAACCTAAATAGATAATATTTAAAGTAATGAGGATGGGACAGTGACAAAAGGCCTCAATAAGAGTATTATCTAGCAAGAGATAAGGTGCAGGAATTTTTGTGTGAGAAGGACTAGGATATTGACATTTTCCTTAACCTGATGCCAGAATCCCATACGTTGAGAATAGAAGAGGAGACAAGCTATCTGCTGGCAAATACTAGAATATCTTTCGAGCTTAAAGACAAGAAAATATTCAGAAAAGTGCTCACATTCTACATAAGGCCAAAATTAGAATATGCTTCTCATGTTTGGTCTCCACACTTACAGAAGCACAGAAACTTAATGTAGATGATCTAGAGCATACCATAATTGAGACAGCTGAGTTAAAGGGAAAAGCTATAGGCCAATGATGTGCCCACCATGGATGACAAAAGCCTGAGGGGTGACCTGGTCACAACTAAAATTTTCTAATATAAATGGATGATATAGAGAGTGCACAGTTCTCCAAAAGATGTAGGAATAAAAATCAGTGGGCATAACATGAACTTGAGCAAAAAACTTATTAAAAGGGATGTAAAGAATTACTTTTATAGAATGATTGTGGTGGATGAATACAGCATACAGAAGCTTAAATTGTCTGTTCATGGGATAGGGCCTCAAAACCTTAAATTTGCTAATCATTGAAGAGAGAAAAGAGAGGAGTGATTTTTAACTTCTTAAGTCAGATTGATGATGTAAACGGAACAGTTCTTCAGAAGCTGAAAGGTTCAGACAACCAGAGGACATAACATGAAATTAAGAAAGAAACTTTGTTAAAAAAGATATTAAGAAGTATTCTAAGAGTATAAGAGTAGTTGATGAATTGAAAAATCTGAGTGGGGATGCGTAAATGTGGACTTCATACAAACATTTGAAAGATTGTATGATACCATAGAACAGATGGGTCCTCATGAGTGTAAAACTCCTTCTCACTTCTCACAGAGTACCAGTAGGTAATTATGAATAGGTAGATAGGTAATCAAACATACATACATACATGCTTTCATATACTAACAGTGAATGAATGGGATAAGGTATGAGATGAGATTGTCATTGCTGATTGTGCAATAGTAAAGTTTATAAAGATATGTGATAGGAAAAGTTTTGTGATGGGACCACATGATTGCAGAACTTCTATATACTGTCCAAGTGGGTAATTACAAGCAGGATCAGAAGTACATACATTTGTACATACTTACATGTATATGATACTTAGATAATTGATGGAATTGTGAATGTGAACAATATACAGAATTTAAACAAGTTGCATAACAACAGGAAAAATTCAAGAGTGTAGACCTTCCTCCCGATACTTTACAATTATGTAATTTCAGGTAGGTAAGTAAGTAATTTTAAGTTACTTTGGATGTAATACAAAAACAATGAAAGTCTGTTAAATCGTTAATGAAATACTAACAACGCAGCTTGTTGGCCCGAAGTAGTGGGGGACATGTCACATACATATACCAATTCAGCAAGGGAAAATAATCCTCTTCTGTGTTGCATCTGAAGGTAAAAATTCACTTGCCTTACTTATGTAGGGTTAGACCTTGTTGATGTGCACATTTGCAGGGAACCCAAATACTAAGAGTATTATAACATTCTTTTTTCTGTCATACTTGACTGCCATTTTCCACGTTAGCAAGATAGTGCCTGGAACAGTTGAAGAAAGGTGGCATTCATTCACGTCCATTCTCCAACTTTATACAGGCATTGTTTCGTTTGTTTTGCTGTATTATTACAAGGTTTTGCAAACTTTAAGGCCAGTCTACAAGTAAACAAGGGCCAGAACAGCAAGTTAAAATCATTCTTTTACTTTTTGTATCTGAAAGTGTAAATTCACTTGAAAAATTAATGGAAATAATGACTTTTGTGATTTACACATTCTTGGCTTTGGACTCTAGTAATATATATTGGGATTAGATATCAATATTATCTCCACTTTAGGATGTTGGGTTTTTATTACTGTACTTCATTATTATTACTTTAAACAGGCAGTATTTTCTTTTATTTTGTTATCTTATTACAAACATTATTGCTAATTTGCATGTAGCTAATATTTTTATGGAAAAGCAGCTGACCTGGTGTACCCTTACCTTTGAATCCCTGCAGTAAGATTTTGCTGAAGTTAGGGCTAATGCATAATGCTCACCTGAGTATCTTGCTTGATTGACTGTGCTGTTATCATCTGTAGTCTTGTGTTGTCCAGAATCATATATTGTAGGTTGTTCTCGTATTTTATTTAGCCTTCTTAGCAATTTCCTTTTGAAAGTTTTGGTCCAGTAGTACTGTACAGCATTCTCTTTTTTTTGAACAATTTTATGAACTTATTGATTATATTTTTTTCTGATTATGGAATATTTAAGGATGCACCATGGTCAAGTGGCACATATTCCAGTTGATCAATGTTTTTGGACATTTTTATGTTTTATCCAGAGATCCAGATGATTGGGGTCTGGATAACTGGGACTGCACTGTGTTAGAATTGAAAACAACCATTAATGTTCATCAAGCATATATAATCCCATATACTGTTTGCTGACACTGGAAATATTCATGTAAGATATTGTGTATTTGTTGTTTGGTACTCTTTACTTATTCAGGTTTTCTATTTCATAGTATGCACCAGCTGTAGATGGAAGGTGTACAAGTGGCTTTGTAGGTCTGAAGAATGGTGGTGCTACATGTTACATGAACTCAGTCCTTCAGCAGCTCTTCTTGGTTCCAGGGGTACCAGAGGACATTCTTGCTGTATGCAGTGATGAAGAAAATGAAGAGAGGTGAGGCTATTAGAGATGATATAATTTTTCATACCCTTGATTTTAGTGTATATTCATTAAAATGTAGAAAATGTGTTAAATGGTGGTTTAAGAAAGTGGTTTGAGAGGGGGAGGGTATCAGGGTTGTGTATTGTCATCATAAATGATAAATTTTTATGAATGGAGCACTGGTTGTGGGAAAGCTGAAGTTGAGAGTAAAGTCTTACAAGGGAGAAAATTTAGAACATAAAGGAAGTTTAATTTTAGAGTGTGCCAGAAGCTTGCATAAAGGAGAACTTGTTCTTACACTTATGTATGTGAAATCAAGCTCTCCACAGAATATTAAACATTTGTATAGTACCAGCACTCATAGTTATATTGCAAAGTCTACTCCAACCATTCACTACCCTTACACAAAATCAGTACTTCACTTCCTTTCTAACTAGCTTTTTCAGGAGCTTCTTGTCATGGCCTCATGTCTATCTGTCCTGCAGTTCCAACTGATTTAGGAACTTTAAGCTGTGATCAGCACACCCCTTTGTCATCTCTTCCCTGTTGGGCAGAGTTGTGATTCTCAGCCTTATACTTAACGGGCATTTGATTTGCCCCACCCTGTATTGTAAATCAAGTCTGTAAATTTAAGTACCATTTTAGTTGTTCTTTGAACTCTCAGTGACCTGATTTGAGAAGCACACACCTTTTTTGGTCTATATTGTGAATTGTTTACCAAACATTCCATTAAAATGCACTTCTAGTATTTCCCAGCATATGATTCTCCTGATATGGAACTATGGCAACAGGTTATGTACAATGTTGACCCCTGGGTATCTTTCACACATAGATTACTGTAGCTTGTTTACCTGAAAGGTTGTGAACAGGTCTCTCTCTCTCTCTCTCTCTCTCTCTCTCTCTCTCTCTCTCTCTCT
>JAUTXX010514105.1:260-11769 GCA_032273605.1 Panulirus laevicauda | reverse complement strand
TCAGAGGTGGAGGGAACGAGGAGAAGTGGGAGACCAAATTGGAGGTGGAAAGATGGAGTGAAAAAGATTTTGAGTGAAAAAGTAATTATTTAATAAAATTAGTAAATATAATACTCATTACAGATAAGAATTAGATCCATTAGTCCTAGAAGAAAAAGAACTAACAAAATATATATGCTGTCATCTTTGTTTACATTCTCTAAGCCAGTTGTGTACTGTCCACTATAATTCGTGTCAGTTCATTCTTGGTTGCTCTCTTTTTAGCTATCTCCATGTGAATTTAGGGAATATTTCAAACCCGTCAAGTCTAGAAAACAGCCTGCAAGTGCAAGTATAAGTAAGGCACCCAATGTGCCTAGGAAACTGATTTATATAGACTTAAAGATGCAAGTAATAATCAGTGTTGAGGAAGGTGCCCATCACTCACTTGGATTACCTTCCTCTGCCATTGAAATGATACTTGATAAGTAGGAGATGACAAAATGAATCAGCCAGTATGCCATGTCCTACATTGAAATCTTTTTTTTCCCATGCAAGGATAACACTACAGAGCCATTACTATTACCAAAGAAAGCTATTCTATATCATATATTAGCACCAGAATTGATACTGACAGGAACACATTGCATGGGCCCCTTTTAACAGATTTTTTGCTCAGGGGATATCTATTAAGAAAGCAATTTGCCTGTTGTAAGAGGTTTGTATGTTCTTACCTGCCAACTCACCAGCCACATGTCAGTACTAATGATTTTATAAAGGGTTACGTTCCTAGAAATGTTGGAATAATCAAATTCAGTATATGTGAATGTGTTTCTGTATCAAAAATGGGCTTCTAATCCCAACCTATGACAATTCTCCTCTTTGACAAAAATTCTGTATGTTTTCCTGAGCATCATGGCACAAGCAAAACATGCCCCAATCAAGACCATCTTAAGTTAAAGAATAATTGGGCAAGAAAAAGGATGAAGAAATTTATCAAGATCTCCTAAGGTGTTTGTAGACCAAGGTCTTAACCCTTTCACTGCTATATGCATGTGAAGTAACTCTGCTCCATGGCCGACAGAAAACATTCCCTTGTCTGTGATGAGGAAGGACTCTCTCTGTCCATGAATCGACGGCCAGACATTGACTGTGCTGGCATCATATGGCGTGGGAATTTTATACCGTTAGAGAGTAGGTTGACAAAAAGGTCAGACAAAAATACAAAGCCCAGTTATGTTCTCAATTTTTACTCTTCCAGTGCTCAAAAAGAGGTAAAGGCCAGAGCAAGAGGAAGCAGACAACATACTTTTGCCCTAACTATCCAAATAATAATCCTCTCTTTAATCCATTGCTTCTGGATGTAACATACCCCGAAAAAAGTCAAGACTAGCCATTGTACATAAAGCTGCTGTTATAAGTGTGTTTTATGCTTATATGATTGCCAAAATAAAAGCAGCATGATTGTAATGTTTTGTTCATCTTACTCTAGATGAATCCAAGCTTGTTTTATTGAATTTGCAAGTAATTGCTGGGTTCTGGTTTACATATAAGATTATTCATTTTGAATCTGTATTTTGCTTATAAGAATTATGCTTTTGAGGTAGTTTTGACCTTATTTGAACTACCCAGGTCACTAAATGTACATATTTCCAAATTTATAGAATATTTCATTTTTAACTTTTTTTAAAGCACAATTTTCCATTTCATAAAGTTTTTCAGTAATGTTGGTGTTAGATATGAAAAGTTGATGGTCTTTTCATATTGGAAAAGATAAGAAAATCATATTAATGTATTAATTTTTTTTTTGTGACCGACACGTTCCAAGTTCCAAAAACGTTGAAAAATAAAGGAAGAGAGAAAGGTGAAAGTAGAGTGTTCCATAGCATGGCTGTTCAAGTGAAGCAGGAGGTATCATAATGGACATTCCCCATGTGGCTCATCTCCACATAACTGCAGGTTCAGTCTTTGGTGGCAGGGACACATGCAGAGAGCTTACAAGTACAGCAGATAATACTATTGGAACATGGAGAGGGCAGCAACATTATGGGAGATAAAGAGAGATGGTTAGAGAGGGATGATATGCTAGTTACCCCCTGCTAGTGGCCTGTTAAGGATTTGGCACTAAGAGGCTAAGAAGCTGCACTGGAATTCACCAGTTATAGAGACTTTTGCCATGGCCACCCCCTTGAGGGTGTTTTCAAATGGGACTGGTGTCAGAGATATACTTTTAGTAAATTAATATTCATTCTGTGCTCATCTGAAAGTGATGAAAACCATGAAAAGCTTGTCAAATTACTGGTATTACTTGAATATATAATAAACCATAATAAACAGTGAAAGGCAAGATGAATGCATTCCAAAAAACAAATGAGGGAGAGGAAAGCCCTTTTGCTAATACACTTGAAAAATTTGAATATTTATTTTAATGCTTCTCTGAAAATTATGAAAAAAACATGAACAGCTAGCCGAATTGCTAATTTTCTCATTCCATATTCATGTGCCAGATACCGCATTAGGAAGGTAGTGCCAGAAACTGATGAAGAATTTCGTCATTTGCTCTAATCCTCTCTAGCTATCATGTATATTGTTCCAAAATTAGGGCTCTCATCTACAACAAAGCCCCCCCTGACTTCTTCCAATTCCGTAGTTCAGCCTTTTGACATAAATTGCCCCCTGTATTCCACAATCATTACAGTTCTCTCTATACCATGCATGCTTCTCACCTTTCTCAATGTTTAGGCTCTGAAAACTCATAGCCTCTTTCACTCCATCCTCCCATCTCCTTTTCTGTTAATCCTTTCCCCTAGCTTCCTCCACTTCTGACATGTATAAGCCAGTGGCTAGTATTAATGAATACATAATACCAATAGAGAAAATTAACAAATGAGCATCATATTACATAATATCAGTATAATTGTACTGCACTGTGCTAAAAAATAGTTGAAGTAAGATTATTCGTTGTGCATATCATTATGGCAGCATGGGTATTTGGTACCACTGTCAAGTTCCCTCCCTGTGTGCATAAATGCCAATACATTCAATATGGTATTCATTTCAAACTCTTGAGGGGTACTTTCAAACACTGCACTAGTGGAATTATTTTTTTGCTATTTCGGAGAAAGGTAGAACACCACATTTGGTCATCTCATCCTGCCTCAGACTTAAGTAAGGGCTGATCTTGCTCCCCTACCCTTGCAAGATTAGGTTCTCCTGTGGATACTTATCTGTCCAGGTGAGGAGGTTTGTTTTCTTACGTTCATCTTGTCCCCTCCCAAAAAAAAGAGTGAAAATTGTGGTCCATAGCTACCTTTTGTTTTGACTGGAGAAAGCATCCATTTTTTCTAATTTTTAGTAAATCATACCTCGACAAGAACTAATTATAATTATGGGGGCCTTGCCCATCCCCTCCTGTTCATCTTCCCCACAGTGCCAGCTTCAGAGGCAACATAAGTGGGATAGCTCCAGTTTTCCTTCTGAGATTTGTTTCTTTGAAAAGAATGTAACATCAAATCTAAAAAGAAAGATTTTGGTGATCCTTGCTCTCTCTTTTTGGACAACACTGACTGTCTGATGGTTCTAGTTGAACAACATTTACAGGGAGCTGGGTTGAGGTAATAAGTTCTGAGAACAAACCTTTTCTATGGGAGAGATCCTCTTCGATTCAAATAGCCATAAGAGATCAGACAGCCAGTATCAGTATTCCGAAAATTTCAGTGGTAACTTGAGGAGACAAAAGACCTTTTTTTCATTAGCTTTTTCCCTTGGATTTATTTTTCACTTGCTAACCCTTATGTTCCTGAGCCCTAAGGACATAGAATCTCCCCTCAATCAAACCAATTCATTTCCATTAGCCCTTTTAGAAGCTGAGTTTGCTTATAAGCATGTTGAATATGTCTCCAGAGTGCATACATATATGAGAGAGTTCCTCCTTTTCTTAGACTCAGCAGCACCAACCCAGTGCCTTTGCTTGTCATATTCACTGGTGATTCATCTTTACACACTGCCCCTTTTCTCTCACTGACAGTGCATACAAAATACTTATGCTCTTTGGAGAATCCTAAGGTTTGGTATAATGCAGACAAAAAGCTGTGGTTCATCTTTCTCCTAGAGGTAGAGGCTATTTCTAAGTTTCTTCGAGCTTCATTTCCTAAAACTTTCAGGCTCAAAATTAATTCTTCTAACCATTCCAAGAGGATTTTCCAATGCTTCTTAACTCTCATGTATTACTGAAATACACAGCAGAGTTGATAGAGCCTGCAGTAGGGTCAACTTTTCATTGCACTCCTTTTCAGCCTAAGAAGGAATCGAAAGACCTTAAATTTGAATCAGTCTGATCTAAAACACCCACGTATTGTGACATAGGGTTATGTTTATCACTAACACATGCTTCAGCAGGAAATTTACTAAAATGCAACTAAACAGGAAGATTAATGATCCTGCAGTGTAATAATGATGCACAATCATAAGACCTTTTATTTGAAGACTATGTTTACTTTAAGACACTGAACATAGTTAAGGATGTGTGTGCATGGGATGACAAACTATGCATTTGATCTGCTCCAAATAAATCCACAGATGCTATTTAGTTTTTTGGAGCATCTTGCATATTCCAGTCTTAAATTTGATTTTTTTCTTTTAGCAGTTGTTCAAACATGTATGCAGTAGCCCAGCTAACACTATTTGGTATTATGGAATTCACAGCAGTTCTCTGAAAAAATCCTGTAGTTCTTTTCTATGTTTTGTGGTTTTGTGGACCAATGATTAATCATTTTTAGTGTTCAAATGATGACTGATTAGAAATCTGTATCTAATGACTTTATCCTTATCAGGGCACAATTGATGTTCCAAAGCAAGGATACTTAGTGATTGAGACAAATTACCGAATATATGCCTATACTACCTCAGAGCTCCAGATATCACTTCTCAACATTTTTTCTGACATAGAAGGCAGGTAAGGAATAACATATATCACTGTTTTGTATTAGTTTTGACATAACTTGACAGAATTATGAACATAACCAATAGCTTTGATCAAACATTCTGAGAGTCAAGCAGTTCTTTATAATCCTCCATAAGGTTTGAATGCAATCATCTGGTACACCCAGGAAAACAGCAACAAAATCTTGGATGGTTTTACACAAGACTCGAATTATTCTTTTTATATATAAAGCCAGTACAGTGTCTTTTTCTGTGCTCGAAACCTAGCTGTACAGATTCTCAATATGGATGCTTTCCAACATTGGGGCTTAGAATGATTTTGGAAGTCACATTGTCGTACTAGTAGTACTGTGGTCACACCATCCCATATCACAAGCTTCTGAGTCAAGCCAGTGAGTTAAACTTGCCAACTAATTAGCTGTTGCAACCAAAATCAACTAGTCAAATCCATACTTAGATAAGTAGCACGATCCAAGGAAACCTATACTCAGGATGATCTTTCATTAAGACAAATGGGTGGTTGCTTTCTGTATGTAACTACTCCATTTCTTAGTACAGAAATGTTTCATTTGGAAATTTTAAGTTTACTAATTAAACCAAACACTACTATTTTTACATGTCCAGATGATGTCAAAGTGTTTTTGTGGGGCAAGAAAATTTTTGATGAATTTCTAGCCTTGAAGGAAATGGACTGAAGATAAATATGAGTAAGTACAAAGTGATGAAAGTAAGTAAACATTATGAGAATTGGACAAGAAGATAGAATCTCAAAAATCAGTTGCTAAATCAATTGCTAAAAGACAGAAATGTTACAAGGAGAAAAATGAGTATATTGTGAGGAGAAAGGAGAGACCAGGCAAGAAATGGAATAATGGAGCGAGAAAGATTTTGAGCTCTTCAGGACCCTACACAGAACAGGGTGAAAAGTGTGCCCAGGATAAAGTGAAGTGAAGCAATGTGGTAAGAAGAAAAAAAATAAAGGCGTGGGATAATGTACTGTTAGTGGACCGAACCAGTACATAAGAAGTAACCGTGGGGAAACCATGGATATGTCTGTGGGGTCTAGTTATAGAAGGCAACTAAGAGTGGTTGGAGAAGGGGATGGAACCTTACCCCTTCATGCATTTCAATTTCTTTGAACAGAAAAAGAAGTCAAGCAAGGAGTGCTTATCCTTCTTGAAGGCTCAGTCGGGGTGTCTAAATGTGTATGGATATAACCAAGCTGAGTAGAAGGGAGAGACAGGCAGTATGTTTGAGGAAAGGAACCTAGATGTTCTAGCTCAAAGTGAAACAGCTCAGGGAAAGGGAAAAGAGTGGTTTGAGAATATCTTGGGGGTAAAGTGAAGGGTTAGTGTGAGATCAAGAGCTAAGGAAGGGCTAGCACATCTGTTGAAGGAAGAGTCATGTGAATGTGTGAAAGAGTGTAATAAGGTAAGTCCCAGAATGATGTAGGTAAAAATGAAAGTGAATTACAAGAGGTGGGTGATTATAAGTGCTTATGCACCTGGCCATGAGAAGAATGATGGATAATGGATAGAGGTGAGTGAGTATGTCAGCAGTTTTGATGCAAGAGATCTCCTACACAACCTCTCACTGCCTCCAGCAAACCACAACATGAAGGTATTTCATATGCAGACAACCTTACAATCACATCATAACACCCTGATTCCACCATAGCTGTAGCAGACATGCAGAAATGTATTACACAGTTGGAGCAGTGGCTCCCCCAGAACAGAATGTCTACATCTCCACAGAAATCTTCAATCCTTCTTTATCCCCAGACAGGCATAAATCCAATTCACACCCTCCAGTCACTTTGAATGGACAATCACTCTCGCTGAACAAAACATCAGTCATTTTAGGCATCACATACGACATTCACTTCCCATGCCAATAACATCAACACAAAGGGACACACAGCCTAAATGCCTCGAGAACACTATCTTGCACCAGATTTGGACAGAATACGAATCCCTTGACATTCACTACAAACAATTTCTGTGCTCCACTCTAGACTATGACTCGCCTGCCTGATCTTTCCTCTCTCAAAGTATATAAAGCTGCAAACCACACAATGTAGCCCACTGTGAATGATCACTGGCTGCCTAGCACCCAAAACCACTCGTCACCAATGCAGAGAAACAAAGGTCCCAGTGAAATCCCACCTCAACATGTTCATTGCTCAATTTTATGCAACAGCATTTGACCCTTCCCACTCAAGCTTCATAATTAATCACCATTGCTCAAGTAAAAATAAAATGTTTACCCTTACCTCACATTTCAGGATTTCTCAGCTTCCAGATTCCCCCATCTCCAACACATATAACACTGAAAAACACATACACACTGAAATAACCTTTCAAGCGTTAATGAACCACCCTCCCATCTCACTTCTTAAACCCTACCCCACCATACATACACCCATCATAAGCCACACTCCCCAGATAAACACGAGTCACGCTTTCCAGTTTATGCTCTGAATGTCAACCATCCCTAAAACTACAAATGATATTTGAACATATCCCAAGACTCTTCATGCACATGATGTATTTACCACAAAGAAGACACTGAGTACTCAGGTGCCCTGCAATCTTTGCACATAGTAACACACACAGCATCACTAGACTGTATGACCTGTAGTCCCAACCAGTGGCTGTAAAGAGAGACTGAGAAATGGGACCTTAAGTTTCACCTGCATTTTGATTATTGCCTCCATTGTGTATATTGTTATTGAAGCCACAGTGCAAAGTGGTTGAAATAGTGTGAACAAACCAAGTGTTTGAAATACCTTTATTACTTTGGTTATGAGAAATTAATGTCATAGTTTGTACTACATCTATAACATTTGTAGATTCCCCAATATGGTGGTGGCAAGCATCTCCCGTAGCAGTGTTCGACGTGCTTTCTTGAAAGGTATTGGAGCAGAGCAGATTATAAGTTTCCTGAGGCAGCACTGTCATCCTCAGATGTTCAAGCTAAATTCAGTTGTTCCCCGTACTGTGGCAGACCAGGTAAGATTTTGTACTATACTGTACAAGATTCAGGCTAACAAAAAGCAATTAAATTACTGTAAGAAATTTTTCTAGGTGCATGCAAAATTCAGCTTCATTCAATATGTCATAGTGTATAGGTTAGTGTGACAGAAAAGTTAAAAGCGAGTGCCTTAGATGCCTGGAGTATACTAGAGTAGTCTTCGGGGTCTTATATCTTCACAGCCTGGGCTAGGCCTAGAGTGTTGATACAGAGAGACAGAGAACCATTTCATTAGATAGTAAATGATTTGATCTCAGTTAACCAGGAAAGCTCAACCATGGGAGAAGTGATCTTTTCCCAAGAGATGGTTCTTTTCACACTGCAAACCATTTAGTGACCAGATTTTCAGATATGATACTTTGTTGTCATGTAAAGATCGGTAGTATTATTTCAAAATATTTTTCATATTGTTTTCTCATACTAATGCCATCATGCATTATACTTGTGCAGGACTTGTTTCTTATTTTCGATAGTTACATGAGCATGCATAATTTCTTCAGCAAACATTTTTTGCATTGCAACTGGGTCCTCAGTATATGAATTATATTAATTCGTGTAACCTTAAAATGCTGGGATGCATCACAGTATGACTTATGAAGTAGGCACAGGAAGTCATCATGTGAAATCACATGTTCCTGGGCTTTGTTTAACTCTCCTGCTAATATTTTAACATTTATATGGCTGCTAAGTGTTGCCTTAATCACTATAGGTGTTTATTTCAGTGACTACAACACTTCAGAAGTAATGATAAAGTGTAGAAAATTATGTAGATATGTGTAAATGATGACATAAATATGTCTAAATATATGTGTAAACAGTAACCTTCCACTTCCTCTGTTAGGTGGTTCACAAGCCGACTTCAGCACTACAGTAAACCTTGCCTACATTAGTTTTGCTGGCTTATTTAGATTTACATTTTTCTTTCTCCTCCACTTTCTTCTTCACAACAGATAACCTAGACAAGGACCAGTGGGTTCTCCATTGTTCGACTTTCTCATGTACTCTTTTTCCACCTCCATCTTGTCTTCTGTTCTTCCTCTTCACTCATCTTCTCTCTCCTTATCCTTCCTCATACTACAGTATCTCATCCTGTTCCTTTCCGTACATGCTATGTTCTCAGCTTAAATTTTTTGTTTCTTCTTTTTTTTCATCTTTTTATTTGTAACCCTCTTCCATATTCTTTTCCTATTTTCTTATTAGTATCTTTCTCTTTTTCTTTGCTTTCCTCTTCATGTCTTTTTCTTATTTTTCCCTCTCTTTTTTTCTTTACTCCTTATTCTCCTCAATCATTCTCATGTCTTTCCACTTTTCTTAAACCTTCTTCTGTCCTCCTTTCATTCTCTTTTACTCCTCATTTTTCTCCATCTTTCTTTACCTTCATTTTATCTTTTTTCCTCTTTTTAGTCTTTCTCGCTGTATGTTCTTATTCTTTTCCTCATCTTAATCCTTGTTTCAGCTTTATTTTTCTGACTGTTTCTCCATCTGTTTTGGCATGAATTCATTTTCCCCTTTCCCTCCTCTCAGTTCCTTTTACCTTTCCACTATTTTCTTTTATATTTTCTAGTTTCATCTCTGTTATCTTTTTTTCTTCTACTACTCTCTCCTCCTGCCCTTTTTCCCTTCCTTCTGTTTCCTGTACTACATTTTCCTCCAATCATTCTACCCACTTTCTCATTTTTTTCATGCTCCTTTTTTTTTCCACTTCTCAACCTTCTTGCACTCCTCACCCCTTTTGCCATTTTCTCTGTGCCTCTTTTCTTTCTCCTCAGGTTCCCACTCATCAACTTTTCCTTTCTCCATCCTATCTTTCTCCTCTGCTTCTTTCCATCCTTTCCCCCATTCATTACTCCTTCACCTTGTCAACTTTTTTCTCCCATTCTTTTTTTTTCCTCCTTTTTTTCCTTTCCTTTCTCACTCTTCACTGTGTCCCCACTAGAAACATTGCCTTCTCTTCACTCTTTTTTTTTTGTCTTCCTCATATTTTATGAAAATGTGAAGGACACTGTTTAAGATTTTAGGCACAAAAAATGTGCGATGTAAGAAAGCTAATGAAAATCGTTATTATTTTTCTTTATGAATAAAGATATATGGTACAGTGGTATAGTATTCGTTTCATTACAGATAAAGCTGTGGGAGATGGAGAGAGAACGCCTAGAATTCAGTGAAGGTGTGTTGTACAAAGATTTCATGTCCATTCATGATTTTTCATTGTTATCCAACTTTGCATCAAGTAAAGGAGTTTTAATATACTCTGATGATAAGCAGAGAACAATGGTTGTTACAAAGAAAGGACATCCAGCCATTAAGCTTTTCTGGAAGGAAGCACAAGCAAAATAAATCCTTTGTATCTGTATTAAAGTAACTTAATTGATGCAGATACTTAAATCCATCTATATCTCAGATACCTGTTCCAAAATGGAATTCCGTTAGTGGGGTGGTCACGGTAATAGAGACTTCATTACTAGTGAACTCCTATGCGGCTTTTTAGCCTTTAGTGCCTCACTCTCAACAGGCCACTGGCAGAGGGCACTTCTAGTGCAGTGTTTACAGAGGCTCCTACCTAATGTTCCTACTAACTGCTTCTACCTAATGCTCAAGCCTAATGTTCCTACCTACGACTTCTATTCTTCTGCCTGAATTTTCTTACTTACTACTTTTATCTATTGCTCCTAACATTTTCCTAAAGGCAGGGCTAGTGCATAGTGCTCACTGCAGGAAAATCTAGAGTTATGAAGAATGAACTGTGTGAGTCAAGTGTTGTCAAGTGTTTTTTATTACAAGAAGAGAATATATGTTCCTGGACAGAATGCCAGAAATCCAAATGTTTATGAGGCAAAAAGGAAAGAGATACCTTTGTAAGAGGAGTGCAACTTGACAATCACCAAAGTGCAGACTCACTACGCAGACGTAACTAACCTTCCTGATACCCAGGCAGGTAGTACTGGTAATACACCTCCCTGGTCGTTGACTGCCTACCATTTAGTACCTACATATAATTAAAATGCCTATGTATGTCTTTAGTGTGAAGTTCAGATTTTTTTAACATATGGTGAATGGATAAAGTTAAAGTTATATTTCAATAAAACTGGAAAAACAGCTATGTGGATGTTTCATTTCAGCGTGATGATTCCCTTCCGGAAATATTGTCAAACAACTAGCTTCAGTGATTGTCACACAAACAAGGAACATGTTTACTTTTGATAGGTAAGGAGTAACCTAAGCCTACAGAGTGAGTCATGCCACCTCCACTATCAGTTAGTAACAAACATCACTTACATCCAAAATCCATGTGAAATGCAGTTAAGAGAAATGGCTTTCCAAACTTATTAAAAAGCTTTTTGCTTTTTTATATTACAGAGCTGATTTGCCAGGGAAGACTGATGACTCCACACCTGTATACGAAATGCTTCCATTGCATCTAATCCACAATCTCCCCTCCAGCCTCTTCATCTGAAATATCCCTAACCCTAATCAATTCTATCACTGCATCTCTCCTTCTCTTCTGTGGTCTGTCTTTCCTTCTTGTACCTTCTGTTCTACTGCTATATGTCTTCTC
>JAUTXX010514083.1:0-11770 GCA_032273605.1 Panulirus laevicauda | reverse complement strand
TGCCATTTCTTGCAGAATATGTTTAGGTAATATATATATATATATATATATATATATATGGTGAAGTAAGAGTTGCCTGTTTTTAGATGTGCATACGCCCTCATGTCACACCCTGGCATCTTACTGTCTGGTAAATTTGATCCAAATTACCAAAAACGATGCAATTGTTATGTGATATCTTCATGTGATCTTTTACTCTTGAATAAAACTAAAAAAATCTGTCGTTAATCACTTCCCCATAAGTTTTACTAAAAATATTGTCGTTAATCTTTTCCCTTTAAGTTCTAATAAGATTAAACAGTAATTTGTAGGCTTAGGCACCACCTTATTATTACATACATAGGCGAAGTGCACTGGTGCCCCCTTTTCCTCATTCAACTCGATACCCACGTTCCCTGATGGAATCATTAATCAGGTCGTAGTTTTGAGCTGATACAATTGTGCAGTAGTTTGAAAATAACTCGCATGCCAAATCGACTGGCATTTGATATACATATAAATACAGAAAAAAATACCCCAACCCCAAGAACCATTTGGGAGCCACAGGAAACATTTGGCACATCCTTAAGGCAACCAATCACTACATTGGTCGACAATGTAGTCACCACGTTTATCTACATCGGCCAAGCAAGTGACTAAGCAATGTCATTCAGCCAATCAATTAACCTCAGTAATAATTCGTAATAAGCCAATCAAATGACCTTATTTATTGGCTGTCGTTCAGCTGATGACCACTGTCAATTGGAAGTAACGATATAGAGCTAGTTTGTCTTGAGTTATTGTCTATACAACAGACATTCCTAGACTCCCCTGACTGGGCAGGAGACAACGCCCTCAGCTGAGGTTTCGTAACACACGGGGCTTTCCCCTGATAATGAATGCTTATCTACCCTCGTAAAGCATGGCGTTATTGAATGAAACTGAATATTTTCTTTTCAATAGGATTATCATGTTGTTTTATTACTTAGAATGCATTTCTTTTCTCCCTTACAAGACATAGATAGGATGAAGGAGTGCTCAAGCTAAGGGTCAACAGGATATAGTGTCATTTTCCAACTAAAGTTACCAGATAATGGAAAAGTCACGTTTGTAATACTATGATAATGCTGTTTAACTTTATCTGTTGTGAAATGGCCTTTGCTTCCTGTCTGTTATAGATATTTTACAGAAAACTAACATTCTTACAGCCTAAAGTAACAGGAAACAAAGTATGAATTATCCCCCTTATGTAGCATAGAACTAGACGGTGAAACGTCACTTCCAATGTAATTGTTAACCTTATATAAGAAATATAATTACCCGGAGTTTATATTGTTCATTTGTGAATTAACTGGAGACGAAATTATTCTGAGATTTTACACGGTCGAAATGTGTGAAAATTTGGGGGGGGGGGGTTAATTTCACAATTTTTTTCAGGAAAAGTGGTTAGACTGTGGTATACTTCATTTAAAAGCTCACTTCTATGGAAAACTATTCAGCAATGCGCTTTTTTCATTAAAAAAGATAAAGCTATGTTGTCTCCAAGTCCCCGAAAATTCTTTCGGTAAGAATAGTGAACTTGGAGAAAGTTTGAAATTAGTCTGATTATAATGTACTATATACATCCAGCAAAAAAATTTAGATATCATGTTACATGAATTATAAAAAAAAAAGATCCTTAAACTAAGTAAGTGTACATAAAGTCGCTTGACCAGTATTAGAAACACAACCGTTTGATTAATCAACATGGCCATCATCTTGGATCTAATTTCTCTCCGTCGTTTGACTGGATATTAAGTGGACAGGACGATATTCCTACACCCACATTGTGCGAATTCTCTTATCAAAAGGTTAGTGTTCAACTGAAGTAAGAATGATAACCCGAGCCAGTTTGCTGAATTGATATGCAACAAAGATTGATTCAGCCTTTGTTTTGTTATGGGCAATACGTCATCGCATCCACTTATGTCCTGTACACGATTTGAGAGAAATAAAAGGCATATGTTGAGCTACCTGGCGAATTTAACACGGAAATCAGTGAAAGTTATATGAACAGAATTGTCATAGCTGTAAATCACTGTATCATTAAACTTACTGCTGGAGTCCGCACCTCAGGAACATTGTAAAGACTCAAATATTAGAATTAGGTATCAGTAGTTGGATAAAGAAAAATTCAGGAAATGGTTACATCGTACATGAGTCGAAAGTAGGCTATGATTTATAACTGTTCTCTGCACTGATAGAAGGACAGTTAATAAAAGTCGAGAAGGCAGGAAATTTGGGACCAGAAAATAGTAGTTTACTGTGAGGTTAACGGCCGAAGAGGAGCAAGTGGTGACTTGATCTCAATTTCTTTTTTTTAAACAAGTTTGTTGATATCACCAGTGAACAGTTGTCCGATGGATGCAAAGATAAAGCAACCAGAGGCCATAACTTGAAATCAGATTTAAAAACGTGAACGATAGATGTAAAAAAGACCTTTTATATACTGAAAGTAATGAAATTATGGTCCTTCTCTCTGAGAGGTTATGACCTAGGAAAGGTATTGCTATATATCTTTGGTGGTTGAGTCTGTTCTGTGTGAGGATGGGTGGATGGGGAAGGTTAAGCCTTGTTATGTCGAGAGACTGCAATAAAAGTAATGAAATATCTCAAATAAGAGTCATGTCATTTAAGTGAGGGCTTTTGGATGTGATGTCTAAGGTCCCATTGGTAGTTCTATAATTGTCCAATGTTTTCCTAGGAGGTACTTTACCTTTGAATGATTTATATGAAGTTAGTCGAGAATGACAGTAAGCTTACTTAACATATTTTTTATGTTTATCCTTTATTTTATAGGCTAACACACTTCATTGCAGTGAAACATGATGACACTCATTACCATACAGAGTAGGTCTCCCAATATTTAATGATTTCACAAGCTCACTGTAATTATACTTTAAGTAGCACAAGACTGACCAGTTCATAGAGTACCCGGTATTTTTTTTTGCTAACACTTTGTTATTTTTTGCTAACACATATATTTTGCTGGCCTTTATGCATTTAATCTGATTAGACTTGTTTTTTGTGTAAGAAAGGTTCTTATGGTTTACATAAATATTTTCAACATGTTTATTAGTACACTCTGAAAGTATATTTGGAATTTTTTGGTAATCTTGTTTTGTTACTCTTAAAAATGGGTAAATCCTTTATTATAAACCTATATCAATGGGCCACATTTGTGCCTGCCACTTACACAGCGAGTCACATCTGACTCCCTCGTTATTTAGAAGACTTTTTGATGTGAACAGCCTAAAGATTTTCATGCCTCTTTGACCTCGAGCTGGATGATGTGTCCTAACGTTTTTTTATGACTACGTCATTGTGAACATTTTATCCTATTTCAGAATCATATCCGGTACATTGAATCTGCGATTGTGACATTATCCTGTGGTATGCCGTTACATTATCAGATTCCGGTATTGCCTTACATGAGTAACTTGATGTAAGATCTCCAATTTGGAAATCCCCCGTATGAGATGGGTTATTCGGCATATCCTTAACCCTTAACTGACGTAGTGAGGCAAGTTATATTGGACTCGTAATCGATCCATCTTACGGAGATCGCTCCAGCAGACGACGGCGGGGTAGACCACATCCGACCACATAATACAAAGGAATACATACAGCAATAGACCACTGGGTCCTTTCGAGGTGAAATCAATCTAGGCGAATCATCTTTTATGTACCGTAAGTTTCGCTGCCATTGTTCACACGTCCTTCAGAATATAAAGATAAGAGAAAAAAAGGTTAAATGCTTGAGAAATATGGATAGATCTTCAGTTTTGAAATAGGAAAAAAACGTTTACACTTCTGAAAGTTCACTTGGGAGCCACAGTCGTGAGAAAAAAAAAGATATAAGAAAGCGGATGGCTGGGCATCGAGACTGTCAAGAAACAGGATCTGCTTATTTGATGTTGTTACCCAACACAGCTGATGTTATTACCCAACACACCTGATGTTATTACCCACCAGTTCAGTAGGATGTGAGGAAGAACGTTTGATCGTGGGTTTTTCGGGAGGTGGAATGGAGGTGACAGTGGATGGGACCACTGGGTCTAAGAGATTGGAATGGGAGGAAGGGTTCTGGGTGCGTTAAGGATCGTGTAAAAGGAAAAGTCGATGTCTGTAAGGACAAGACTGCAATATTTCAGAGTACTGTAGTGTACGACCGCGGGTCGTAAAAGGGGGGGGGGGGGGGTTTGCAAAGAAAAGGAAGAGGGTTTTTGGTAGAAATGATGGAAATGGAAAGCATTAGAAGTACGTGTAGCGTGAGGAGCTATGGTAAGGGTGCATAGCTGGCACATCCTGGTCGTGTGGGTGGGTGTTTTTGTGACCTCGACACTGCTCTTGAGTGCGTCAGCCATGGCCAGCCTGATAGGCAAGGATTAAGGTTATCTAGGAAAGGAGAGAAGAGAAGGATAATACTAATGATTATGACAGAGTCGGAGAATACGAAAGAAACTAAAATACAAATATGATTTTTTTTTTCTGGTGCATCCACCAGACTCATCGACCACAGAAACATCCCAGTGAAACCTGGACAAGTAGTTGGGTCAGTGTACCAAGCAGGCTCTTCCCATATGTTCGAGACTGAAGGAGCATATGGTAGAAGTGATCGAGGCAGATTTGAACGCGTAGTGCCAAACTCCAATGATTAGCAAAGCATATACTATGCCCACGGTCCCTGTAGGACGCCATCCTGAGCCAACATGAGCTCCCTTCTCTTCTGTAATCTGTTTACACGAGGTTCTCTCGTCGGCCCAATACCTGTTGTAGTTGCCACTGCAAATCCTATCTCCTGACGAGGGTCAAGGGGCGTTCAGGTATAGGCGAGGCCTGTCACACCACTCCTCCAGTGGCTTCCACACAGAAAACAAGGTATTATTGGAGAAACAACGACTCGGCTCTTTAAGTAAGACGCTACGACCCTTGGGTGCGGCGGTACGACCCTAAATTGCAACGGTGCGATTCTTGGATATGGAGTTTAATCGCAGAAGGTAAATTCAAAAGTCAGGCTACATGATATCCAAGGGTCTTAACGTTGAATTGATGAGGTGTTGGCTGGATTGGGCTTTGTATTGAGGTGTCGTCATGTTCAGAGCCGCACCGTCATGCTTATGGAGCATGACACAGACAGAAACTGACCAGGAAATGCGTCAAAAGATGTGCCGAGGCATGTGCACGTCCAGTAGACTCATGAACATGTGAAGTAAGGAGACCTTGAGAGATATAGGATGATAATGAGAAGGTGCGAGACAAACAGCCAGCTAGCCACTTGGTACAGTACACCTACACCAATCACCTCTACACTCTATAACCTTTTTTCTTCCACTTCTATACTTTACTATCCGTTCCTCCGCTTCCCTCTCCCACCTAATCACTAAGATAAAAGAGGTGGTACCTTGTCTCGGGCAGATGGTGCTGGACAAAAGCAGATGGTACTGACCAGGGGCAGATAGAACACTGACTAGGGAAGGTCGGTACTAGGCAGGGGCAAGTCCCGAACTATACAAATATGTCACTCAGGGAACGGTGAAGGATCCAAGAGAGGTATATTGATTTTTGGATATTTTTCTCATGAGTGCTTTTACTGGTTATCGTGTGCACCCATAATGTTTAGGAATGCCAATGTTTCCAGCTGGTGAGACACGAATTACCTCAGCTTCTCGCTGGTGAACACCCTTTTGTACTAAACCAAAAGGTCATAAACCGCTACTCAGCACAAAGTTCATATGAGAACAGGATCATCAGTTTCTTACTTTGATGCACATTACAATGGGATATTGAAAGTGATATATATATGGTTCTCTTTTTAACTTCTATAACCTTCCTAGGAGATATAATGTTAAGTCATGATAGTTGCTCAGACAGCAAACTATTGCACCTCCCATACCTGATCGTATACCAGATCTGATACAGACTAGTAATTTGGGCTCTACATTCATTAACTGTACATTATGAGACGCTCAGGGTATGAACCGATTAACGCCTCCAATCACAGCACATATTTACGGATGACATGATCCTTAGCTCATCGTAAACTTAACTCCCGTTCGCTTGGCTCTATCTTTTAAACACGTGTCCAACACTGGCACGTGGATGGCGCGTGCGTTTACGTTACTGGCACGGGTGGTGCGTGCACGTTACTGGCGCGTGGGCCGTGTCAAATAACATGAACATAAATCCTGAGGGCTTCACATCAGCCGAACAGCTTAGCATCACTGTTAACAACAAACCAGCCACTTGTATTAGTACACAATTTGGGTAATTCACTTCGTAACTACTCAGGTAAATCACTGTGATCTGTTGTACTACGTACTCGTGTGGTAGCAGTGAATGCCACCTGCCCTGAACTCTCTCATCTCTTGCTTAGCTCACCTGGGCGTGACAGGGACAAAGCCACAAGGGATAAGGCAACGTCACTGGATCAGCCGAGAGCTGTAGCCCATGACACGAGTCCTGTACCTCTGGCAGGAGCTACAGGCGTCATAGTATACTCAATCAGATATGGAATGCGCTCTCTCCCTCCCACACACAGGCCATGATAAACCATTACATCACGGCAAACCACAGGAATGAGTAACTCGCTTATACATTTTTCACTCGGAAGATTGTTAAGAAAATATACATCATATACAGACATGTTAAATAGGCGAAATTCACAGGAAACTAGGGAAATCTTTTATCGCTGAAGTAGATACATATATTAGGAAAACAGTGGACAGACGGCCTACTGTCCTTTCATGAGGTTATCTGTTGACGGTATGAATCTGGCTCCCATCTGGCTCATGACCAATAGGCGAGCAAGCTTCACCAAGTCTTATACACTGAAGTTGTTGTTCAATTTTTCCCAGATTTCTCTGTATAGTTTCCTTCTCGTCTTTGAGGCCTTGGACTTCCTGTTGTATCCGCTGTATATTCTGCTGTAGCTCTGCTTGCTGAGATTTCGCGAGCCGTCGTTTTTCGTAAGCCTTAATGGCTCTCTGTCGTCTTGCCTCCAGGTTCGGATTCTCCTGCGGTGGCCATAAGTACGAAAAAGCATCTTTGTTCTTTCTTCTTGCCGGAGACGTCCTCTTTTTGGATGGATCCTTAGTCCTTAAGACGTCGCATTCTCCGGTGGACTGAGGCCGCTCTGTAGGCGTCCCTAGGCCAGGGGAGCTGTGGGCTGCGTCCAAGCTTAGGTGTGTGTCTATTGACGTCACGGGCGGTAAGACCTGGGAGGTGTATGGTCCCAGGTCTTGGCTCGATGTTCCAGGACACGGGTCCCACGGGAGACTGTTGCCTGCTTCAAGGGAAGGCTCTTGGATATCCGCATATCCTAAGAAGGAACTGGCTGAAACCGAGTCAGTTGTTAGCGCCGACAAGCTGTCCCAGGGTAAGTTTCCTTCCAACCAAATACCGGGGTCGTCGGAGCTTCCCAGGGAACTCGTTGATAAATCTCCCAGGGTGGAGGAAGGGTCGTAGCTTGCAGATGAACCTTGCAATAGTTCATTTGTGGCGGGTTGTTCATCGTGCGGATTGGCATCGAGCGAGGCGGCAAAGGTGTCCCCCGTAAGGGTTGTGAATGGAGTGGATGCTTCATATTCAGCCAGCTGGCACTGTAGATTCTCGATCCTCTGTATACGATAAGCCCTCTCCGTCCTTAACTCCTCGACTTTCCGTGTGGCCTCGACGATGTCGCGGTTAAGTCTTTCTTCATAGGCCTTAGCCCTCCGTCGGGCTTCTGCTGCCACACGAGCGTTGTTCGCCCTGCGCTGCTCCTGCGCGGCGCTGAACTGCTGGCCTGGCGTTGTTCGCTGGGAAGGTCGGCGGGACATGACTTCAAATAACGTTATGATACCCGACCTACGAGCGTGCTGCTTCCTCAACAGCCAGCCAACCAGCCGCAATATAGCACCCGTCAGGAGGGTTGCCAGATGTTTCTAGGGAAAAGTAGCGTTAAAACACTTAAGAATTAGCGGATTTCAACACCAAGCCCAATACCAGTCTCCGTCCTTATTTGTGGTTTCTTCTTGCTGTTGTAGGTTCTCCAACGGCACTTCCCTGGCTTCACTTTAATTTCTTTCTTGTTTTTCATGCCTCTTTTTCTTGCTTTTTTTGTTTGTTTGCTTTTTGAGTTTACGAACAATGTACTTCCTTATAGTTTGGGCTATAATATTTTCCCCTTTAATTGTTTTCTTGAGTTTGTACTGCCATCTTTCCTATTGTTTTTCCCAATAGATCTTATTTTCCCTCTAACAACTGGATTTCGTTTTTTACAAAATGTCATCTTCCTTATTGTACTGAGTGCACACAGCCAGTTCTAGGAACGAATGAAACCACGGACGGACACGGCGGATACATTTTAAATTGCTCTCGTGCCGTAGGTGATACCAATCCAGGATCCTCTGAGTCTTGTACAGCATCTACCGTGTGGCTGTGCGCTGAACCGATGCCCTACACTCACCCACACATCACGCCCACCTACACAAGAGGGTGTAAAGTGACGAAACATAGGCGTGGGTTGATGTACGACCCCGCATGAGCTTTTTTTTTTATCCTGTTGACCTTAATGACATTGTCCTAGCTGACATTACTCTCTTATTGCTTATGGGTTGCGTTCTTGGTTTGACAGCTTTCCTACTACCGCAGACGATGCTCATTTTTTTTATTTCATGGTTGGACTGGGTTTGTTAGAGCTAGTGGACTCCTCGTTAGATAGTTAGTGTGTGGCAGACACCATGGTTAGACTGGGTTTGTTAGTGCTAGTGGACTCTTCAATAATTTTTTAGTGTGGGTGGTAGACATCATGGTGTAGGGCGTATACCTTCTGTGCCAGACGTTTTAAGTGTCTTTATCTCATCCTCTGTGTTTAGCTCCAAAATCTGCTGGAATTTTCTTTTTTCGTTTGATTTGTTTACCTCATGATCTGACAGGGAGTGTGGTCAATCATTAATGTGAGGAGAGCTTCAACGCTGCGTCGTGTCGTATGTTTACTCGGTGTTGAAATGGGTGAGGCCAGTTGCAGCTGGGTTACATGGAGGAGGGTAAGGAGAGTGTACTGAGTACACTTTGACCACAGATTGAAACTTGAGTAACGGATGAAGCCAAGCCTTGGTGGGTGTTTTGCTGACACTTACTGGAGGACGTGAAGAGAATGGTAGGTCACACTCAGTATGACGCGTGGAGGACCAGGATGCATATGAGTAAGTTTCCGGTTTCGATGGGAAAATTGAAGTTGATGAGAGTAGGGCGTCGTCAGGGAAGGGAAGCAGTACACTAGAACCACTAGTGAATAGCTGGTGTGTGTGTGTGTGTGTGTGTTTCAGAGAGAGAGAGAGAGAGAGAGAGAGAGAGAGAGAGAGAGTGAATATGTGTGTGCGTTTCTATACTAGCGTGAGTATACGTCGTATACCTTTCGTTATCATTTGTTGCTGCTTTGCAAAGGATAGTTGTAGGTCTTAGATCTTCAATGCTACATTAGAATCTGGCTCTCATATGAAGCATGACAATCTAGCTCTTTTATGCTGCATTAGAGGTTGGTCCTTACATGCTGCATTAGAAGTTGGTCCTTATATGTTGCAATAGAAGATAGTCCTTATATGCTCCATTATGCATAACTAAACAGTGGCTTAATAGTGTTCCTCGCAACGTAGGAAATGATGCCTTACCCTTTGGCATACCAGGAGATGGGGACGATATAGTGGCATCCTTGCATCTCTCGAGGGACGTAAAAGGCTGCCAAGTGAGGCGAGAACGGAGGATTGGAGATCCCCGCCTTCCCACCCTTCTTCTTTTATCATAACAGTCTAAAAGTAAAGATAAAAATCGTCAAATAAGGATATTTTTTTTTTCCCTTGAAGGCTTAGTCGTCTGTTCTGAACGCCATCTCGCCAAGGCGAGAAAGGTAAGCAGGAGATATAAAATGGAAAAAAAAAAGAGAAATCCGGTGAAAAATATTTAGGTTTTTTTTTTCATGAAGTCAAACCGTGATTTGGTTGTGAGGCTTTTACATATACGTATGTGTTGTTCCGGTGTTGTTCCTTCGAGGGTTAAATGTAAGTTGTAATTGAAGCTTGATGATTTCCTGCGAAAGCGAGTTTGTTGAGGGGGTGTGGGTCGTGGTGATCTCTACGTGTGTGTGTGTGTGTGTGTGTGTGTGTGTGCGCTTGCTTGCTGAAGGATCACAGGTTTCAGCAATCATCCCACAGCCTGGCACCGGCGCGCTTGGTCATCCTACCTCAGCAAGGTACACTCATCCTCTTCTCCAATAACCAAATCAGAGAGTTAAGATGTCAATAAACCAACCGTATTACCCCAAGCTCCAACTTAGGCTTCAAAAGGAGACAGAGGTTTACATTATTGATAGATGGGCTTTATTGATGAATGTATTTACCGTCAGTCTGTTTGTCGAAATGTTTTTCAGTTCCGTTTGAATAACACAGGACTGATACCTTGTGAGTCCTTAGTAATGCCAGGTCTCGGACACTGTCTCAAGGTTAAGGCTGATGCTATGTCTTTTCTCCTCTATGGAGCAGTTATGACTTCTTTTACAACGATATCCCATAACTTCAGTCAATACCTAATTATAATGGATTCTCCAATACGGAAGGAGACATGCAATTTCGTTTCTTTCTTGACAGTGCCAATGATACCACATATAATTCAAACAGTTTCATAGAGTTCACGATCTCTGTTCATTATGGTGAGATGATGTCTTTAATTTACAAGACAGGTGAAAAGGCACGCTGTATCATTATCTCCAGCAATACCAAATAAACACAAAAGGAACAGTCAAATCTAGTTGGTAATCTGCTAGAACATAACATACAATTAGAATGTCATCGTCACCACCAATCGCATTTTCAACCACATTCATAATCATCCCGTCAAGAGGGAACTTGTAAACACCATAATTAGTCCAAAGTATGTATGAGCCATCTCCAGTATACTGTCAGACGGTGCTACCATGTACCTCCAACGTGGCTCATGCTGTGCAGCAAATGAGAAACAAGATATCAACTCTTAACGAGAGCAAATGGTTGAATCAAAATGAGTTGGTTCTCAAGTAGTTATTTAGGAGCCTATCTGTATGACATGAGCTGGATTTTGAGTGGTTAGGAAGGTACCAATAGGACTTGAGCTGGGTATAGAGTGGTCAGGAGGCTACCAATAGGCCGTGAGCTGGGTATATATTGGTCAGGAGGATACCATTACGACGTGAGCTGGGTTTAGAATGATCTGGAGACTACTAGTAGGACATGAAGTGGGTTTAGAGTGGTCTGGAGACTACTAGTAGGACATGAAGTGGATTTAGAGTGGTCTAGAGACTACTAGTAGGACATGAAGTGGATTTAGAGTGGTCTGGAGACTACTAATAGGACGTGGGCTAGTGACGTAAAGAATATGTGTAAACCTGGCAGAGGTGTTGGATTGTTAGTGTCTAGGGTGTCACTAAAGACGTAGAAGGCAGAGATGGAGGATGGAGGCGTAAAAGAACTAGTGTAGCCTTAAGGGATTATGATAGTTCTCACTAATTTCATGATAAGTAAATAGGGTGATTACATAGTTATGGAGGGTGGGTATGGTCGTGGAAATTTACCATCATCAGCATCATGGACAGATGATGATCTTACAGGAATGGTGAGGTGTGAAAGGTGAGGATACACCAAAACGTATCACCATCTTATCTTAATTTCTTTTATAGGCTAATATAGATTAATGCTCTTAGTTTGTCAAAGTGCACGCCCAAATTTATATCAAAATGGGT
>JAUTXX010514082.1:0-21616 GCA_032273605.1 Panulirus laevicauda | reverse complement strand
GATAACATAAGTAAGCTTTAAAGTGTGTGATCGTACGCTTCCATAACAGTGAGACCTTTTGTGGTGACTCACCCAGCGACGAAGCTTCACTACTATGTAGAAGACGAGGACTTTTAGCCAGAACCATCTTCCGGGGCGACTGTAGACACCCATAAGGCGAGTGGGCGGCATCGTCGTCCATAACAGCAGCCATGTTGCCGCCCACACACCCAGCAATTCACTTAGCATTACCTGCCAGTACACCTCACCTCCCAAGACTGCAAACGTAAAGGAAAAAACGCACGTGGACTATCAGTAATGTAAAACATGGATAACTTAAAAGCAACCTCTATTGCTTAATGAAAATTATTATTTTCGCTGATTTTATTGATTTTCACGATGACATTGCTGCCATTGAAGCTTTTGGGCAATGTGAGGACAGTCATTGGCATGGTTATAGTCGATGGAAAACTGGGAAACAGGACGGGGCTAAGAAAAAATAAAAGAAAATAACAGTTTGTTAGAAGACAGAGGGAAGCAGGGTGGAGACAGAAGCGACGATGATGAATTAACGAAATAAGAACGCTTGGCAGATGTATAATTTACGTATCTCGCGCTGTTGCTGGTAGGGTGCACGTTGATCTTACTGGTTATCGACTTGCAAGCCGTGTTATGCATAAAACATTTGCATTTTTGCTGCTAAAGATAGCAAGAATTATTTGCAGTCATGTTAGAAATGATCGTTGATATTGTGATGCCTTTTTCAAATGATATATACGTACATACTCTGGGTCTAATATGTAAACGCCTAGGTTATTTCTGACAGTGACGATTGCATGGTTAACCACCTTGAACTTACTGCATTTCTGAAGGGTTTTTCTGGTGACAAGATGACCACCGTGTTCAGTATCTTTTAATTGCACCCCGCAGATTGACAGTCTGGTTTAGTTTCTCCATATTACACCGTCTTACATTTGTACTTGCTTTCTTTAGAATTTGTTACCAAAGTACTGACCGGCCCTGAAACATTAGATGACGTAAACATAATTCTAAATAATATTCATTAAATCTAGAACGCGAAAAACTGTATATTTAGAACGCTAGCTCTTAGAATCTTAAAGGAACCCTTTTGCCACTGCCAAAGTAACCTATTTCTAAATTTATAATGGCGTAAATCGATACGCACCTGATCTGTAGTGTGCCACTGATACCGGGCGTCATGTAAACAGCGCTGCCCTACGGATACTAACGAAGCCTTTTACAGCAGTCCACTCCAGACTACATCTAACCGTCGCTGTTACTACCGTCTTATCTTCAACTGTCACGTGCAAAAACCACTCCTCATCATGCCATATGATTAGGATTGAAGATTGACCCATGATGTATTGTTGGTGTAGACTCAGCCACATCATGAGCCCACCGTCGGTAGAGTTGGATATCAATAATACTTGGACGAGGGTCTCCCAGACTTCAGACTGCATCGCTGTTGGCATAGCACGCACTTTTAACTCGCTTCCCGTACGTTACATATCGTAAAATACCGCAACACTTGTGTCTGGCGATAAGATACAAGATCTAATAATCTCCAGATATAGATTGTGAGACACGTGATAAAGCCGTGTGACAGGATTTTTCCGTCATGTCTTTATTACTACGATGGTTTCTATTAAAGTTCCCATCTGTAGATTAATCTTGTCTCAAACCCGAGTGCTCTGGCCAGCCTGTAATTTAACCTTTGTAATTTACACATCAGGTAGGCCTCTTCCGTTATTTATTTAGGGTATGTAGGGTAGTGTGTAAAATCGTAGCAGCCTAGCCAGTCTCCTTCAAAAACTCTTGAATATCCATCTCCTCGCATATTGATACTTGATATGTACTATGATTTCTACCATGGTGTTTATTCCCCACTAACATCTTTACCATCATTTCTTTACCCATCCAAAATACATACAGTATCAGCCTATGTCTCATCATCCTCCCACAATATGATCTTTTCATACTAATAAAGGCATTAGACTACAAATTACAATTAAATCAGTCCTACAAAATTACTGAGCCTAACCTGAATACAGCCACGTAACCTTTGCCTTCTATATATACGGTGTTAACGTGTTCTGCCGCGGAAAACTGACCATAGATGTATGCACGACCACAAACAATTTAGCAACTGTGTTTACATTGATTTATACGTTGTAAGTGGCTTCTCATTATTCTTTCGAAAGGTAAAGACTTTGTGCATGTTGTTTGACGACAAAAACAGATGTGTGTGAGGTGGCAGCTGCAGTCGTCCCTGGGAGTGACGCCACGATTTTGATATTTACAACAGTAGTAGGGCTGCAGGGCACTGTTTCGAGGATCATTGTTTTAGACTCTGTAAGCTGGAGAAGTTGAAAAACCTGCACCCAAAAAAGGTAAAGAAGAGCGATCCTCTACCTCATATGTTAGGAAGTTCACCCCTCTGAGAGCAACGGTACCATCTTCAAGTACAGTGGTTCAACCCTTTAGCAGGAAGGTACGTCGTTTAATCTAACCCTAGGGTCGTACCATTGTGCTTTAGCGGTTAAGAACGAGGCTGTATCTTGAATCAGGTTATTTACGCTTGCTGAAATGTCAACAACCAATGATGTTACCTACACATAAGTTGGGTTTATGATAATCTTTAGTCCTCAACAGTACCCTAGTGTTATGTGTATGTCAGCCCACAAGAGAGGAACTGAGAGCACATACTGGGTACGGGCCCTTCGTCAACCATTCGTAGTTCATTATCGTTTTTTGGACTTGCCGCCGTCACAAAAATACTCAGTTGTAGGCTCTTAATACGTTTGTAAGTGATAGCTGTCCTTCCCACCTTTGTAATAGATGTATCTGGGTGTTACTTGGCTAGTCTAGGGGGTCAAAAAAAAAAAAGTAAAATGACTCCCCAAACTTGGGTCGTGATTACCCATAGGTTGACGTCTTGATATTATACACGTTGATACATAAAGGCGGATTGATATCTGTTGTCGTCAGTTTGGTCATATAAACCAAAGAATTCATCATTTACACCTTTGTGTGCTTATGGTCTGAAAATCTAGTATTAAACTCTTAATCAGAAAGCAGTTCTTATTGCCAGTGAAGATGCAAGTCTTCCAATTATGTATTAAGTGGCAGCAGAGCTCTTGAAGGCAGTGATACTCAGCCTTCCCTATTCCTGCTGAATTGTATAAAGAAATAATTTTCATCTAGAAATTCCACCTCATTTTCAACTGGAAATTCCACCTCATTTTGGCTAGAAAATTTAATTATGAACGAAACTTTCCGCAGCTGTGCGTCCTTGGCGTGGTATGAGTAAGTGTAAGTGTAAACACCAAACTATTTATACTACGGCTCAACTTGTGTCATCCTTGAGTTCACAGGTAGTGAAGTCGCCATATCACACGCCAGACGTATAGAAAGTCAAAGGAAAAAATATCAGTCTATGTCTGATTGTTGGGAAACTGTTTTGCTGACCATTGGTTGTTTACAGCATCCAAATCGGACACAAATATATATACATATGTATGCACCGGTATATGCAAGCATACGCACTCTTTTTCGCGATGCAGAGAAGCGCGCGGGCGCATACACCTCAGGAATTCCACTGTATCCAGCATGTCGTTATAAGTGAAACGCAAATGCCGTGAATTATATTCTGAGCACCGTAAAAGTTCCTGAAAATACATGAACATTATTTTCGTTAAATAAAAAGTATACATCCCAAATTAGAGTACGCATCACCAGTTTGGTCGCCCAACTTCGTAAAACACACGTGCAAGAGTTTTGGCCAAAGAGAAGCAGAACACGTACCAAAAAGTAAGGGATCTTTGCTAAGGGGAGGACAGAAGACAGAATAGCCCAGATAGGAAAAGACAAAAGTTGGCTATTGTGATTTCAAATATCTCAATTTAACATTGTCTATACTGAGTAGCTCTTTGAAATGAAGAATCAGTTGTCTTGAGAGGAAACTAAGCATAACTCTGACACACACACGAACAAATACATCCACGTACAAGCACAAGTATGCACGTTACATTTCAACATCATTGAAGAAGCCAATTTCTCTAGCTTCCAGTTCCCCTTCCCAGTGAACTCCCTCGATGTGCAAATTTGGATCATAAAATGCCTTCAAACGGCTAAGTAGGAATAATTCAAGAGATAAAATAATCTTCACCAGTCAGTTGTACCATAGGTTCAGACGTGACTGTAATGTGACAAGATTGAACTATGGTGGGTGGAGAGAAAACTGCAAAAATATCTGAAGTATGGTTAGACTTTCCCTCTTGGTTTATTCTTGGAGGAATTTCTTGACGTTCGAAAATCTAATTTGGGCTTCTATAATTACGATTAAAGATTATATGCATATTTTGAACAGTGACAACTATGCAAATATGCTTATGATGGCTAGTATGTCTAGTGCATGATTTTCGATTTATGATGGCGCTGTCTGACAGCTCTCAATCCAAATTTTTTTTGGACTGTACTTAATGAGTAATTTCTATTTAACAAAATTTTTTTTAACTGCCTTTTTATGCATTTAGTATTTGTATATCAAACCTTCAAAGTTTCGTTAAACATTTTAACCATTGAGTGTGATATGATAATCCTATCTCTAGTTTGCCTTTATTGATTAATTTGTTTTCGTTAGTATTGAACAGCTGTATAAATTGATAATTTCTCCCATTTTCATTGCCTCACGAGGCAATTTATAATAAATTCTTCAATGTGGACGTTTTTTGGTCTCCAAGGCTAATCTGGCTCGCAAAGGCACCTCGAGGAAATTACATTCACTTCTAAATGAAGCTTCACAGACACCTGACAAACGTCCCATTTTATACATTGGTCACTGACGTATATTTGACATTTTACGTCCAGGTGGAGGTGGACTTGATTATTTGCTCTTGATTCCTTTTTATTCTTAATCTTTGAAAACCATTTCAATAGTAATTTTACTCATTTACACTTTCAGGCGAAATTCATAAACACAACGCCATTGCATGCCCTTCCGACAGTTATCATATACATTAGATATTCGGTGCACAGGCTAATCAATGACCATTTATTCCTGTTGAATCCAGAGTATGAAATATGTACTCCAGCAATGGGGGTGAAACAATAGCAAGTGAAGCATGTAGCTAGCACTCATTAAGAAGATTACTTGGGAAAAATCCATTCGTGGTTACCTTTGGAAAATACTTCCGTTATTATTTCAGTAAATCAACTCACCCTTTCCCTCCTTTTTTGTTTCTATTTAGGGGAACCATTATGGTTATGACTAGCTTTTTGGTGGACGGTTTATGGTGACGTCAATATCTCTGCCACACACGCTCCCCAGCGAGGATTGGTTGTATATTTATGCTTTCAACTCCTCTCTTCCTCACTCCTTTAATCTTAAAGACAGTCACAGAAAGGAATGCTGCTAAAATCTAAAATGATACAGTCGCTAGCGGTAACCTTGCGTAGATAAAACATCTGTCCAGCTAATGGCCTGCTGAAGATGGGAGCGGTTCACGCAAGAGTGCTGCTTCTTTCTTCATGCTCGTCATCGTTAGTTCCTGTATAGCCTCTCTAGCCACGAGTTGAAGCATCGTCATTTAAGGAAATCTCACGTGTGCGTTGAAGAATACTGAGGGTAAGGCAAGGGGGACCTCATGGAGCAAACCCTGAATTTACGTAAATTGACTGTCATAACGAAAATACAGAAGTTCATCCACCTCTCAGAGGTTGTTCGAATGCCAGATTCGTATTCTAAATATTTCTCTTTCAGTAGAGCTTATGTGTCAGGAGGACTTGTTTGTTGACATCTGCTCATCCTAGCCTATTCAATACGTCAACGACGAGTAATGATTTATTTCCGTTACTGGCATCAGTGGACGAAAAAGTGTATAGAATAAGCGTCAGAAAAAAAAAATACTGAATACAAATCGAGGCAACTGAATGCACAGTATGGCTAGATGAAACATTTTCCTCATGTTCATTCATTGATATGTTCTGTGTCGACAGACCTTACCCACAACGCTCACCAGTCATTCTCTTTTCAGTTCTCTACCATCACGGCCACACCTGAGACCATCTCATGTTAACTTCACGGTACCGACTAAGCAACACAAAATCCCTCGCACATCATCAAGCACCCTAACCATATGGAGCCCTGAGCAAACATCCTTCAGGTGAGTCACTGGTGAAGATAGATTGCTCCTCGTAGGTTGCAGATGTTTTGGTATAGTTTTCGGTAAGCTATAAAGATTCTAGATCCGTAATACGCCGTGATTAAATGGGCGTCGATGTGTGGGTGGCATAAAAGTTCAGACTAATGGAGCTTATCATCAAAGGGAACATCAGCTGGCTTCAAACCAGCCAAAAGATTTTGCTGGAGGTGGAGGTTGAACACTTGTGTGGAGAATCATTCTTTAATCATCACAGCTGTCGAAAAGGAATTCCAAATGTATGGAGTGTGCTGTGCTTTTTAGGTAAAGGTTCCACGTTTACTGAAACATCTTCAGCACAAAACCTTTAGGTAAAACTAGCTTTAAACTACATTTGATATGCAGTGGTTTTCCAATTGAATGTCCACATCAACATGTTAATTCTCACCATACGGATTAGGGAGAAACCTAGTACATCAGTAATGAGCTACAATCATCCATTAGGTCCAGGCAACACCTGTTTTAGATAAGTGTCTCAGGAAACAAGCAACGGAAGTACTATCTTAGCGAACAACAAAACAGAGTTTCAGGAAGCAGCTGCTTAACCCACCAACAAAACTGATGTACCCTCGGTATTTTCATCATTATTAAATACTCTTGATTAACGAACCCAGAAAAATATATGTAATAAGGATATAACCCAGTGAAGTTTAACTTATATTTGCAATGTTCTTAAACTAATTTCTGATGGTGTAAGGAAGGCCATAAACGAATTATTCTCGTCCGTGGGTTCTCGGCGGCATCAGTGAGTGAGGCCAACACCCGCGCCTTGCGTTAGCCTTCAAAACACACACACACAGGTCGACAGTTATGTTTATTTACACATTATATGCCAGTGTAAGTAAGCCATATGTGGTAATTAATTTTTTCCTCTTGCTATCTGCGTGTCAAGTATTATGTCAATATAAGTTCATACATTGATATAAAATACATGAAATATAGCGATTATGTGAACTTGCAACTTCTCTTGACGTAGAAGGCCTAAATGTGGGACCTAGGTTAAGAATAATTGATCATATCCTACATTTTGTTCAGACGTTTCTTTTACGATGTGATCATTTACCTTTGGAACAATGATGATCAGTCATACGCTTGAGTCAGCATGCTATTAGTTTGTCAGTACACCGTTAAAGTCAATACATTACGTCGTTGAAAGTATAAGGTCACTTTTCTACAGGCTAAGTTGGTACTCACGTATATTAGATGTGTAACATGTGAAAGGCGTGATATAGTGCCATGCTATTTGTGTATCAGGCAGGTGTGAGTGACTGGCTATCACATAAGACAGGGGTGTCTTTTAAGTTGTCGTAGGAGTGATATGGTGTCAGACGTAGGTGTAATGGAAAGGGTATGGCATCGCTTGTCTTGAGAGGGGTTTGACCGTGTGATTCTGAGACTCGTCGTGATGGGTATGACCTCAGTTGTCAAGGGTGACATCAGTCAGGTGTCAGGGAAGGGATGTGACACCGTTTGCTATGGAATGAAGGATGTTGATTCAGTGGCCAAATTACAGGTGTAAGGTCATTGTTACCAATGCATCCCTACTGCATGAGACGACATATTTGTATATTGAATATCCTTTGCTTCATTTTTTGTCCTAGGTTAACATGTTACCTCAAATATAACAAAGGCTTGGCATTTGATGTTATAGGGCATGTCTGTACGAGAAATGACACGAGAAGTTTAAACCAAAGCAAGGACAGTAGCGAGAGGCTTTACCTTGAGTGTGTGGCATAAGCACTCGCCTGTAATGGAATTTGATATTAAAATAGCTGCGGAAACGGTGTCAGGTATGTGGACGACATAAAAACGCGTTCTTAAGAGTATTCCATACCATTTAGTACTGGCATGTATGTATAAGTTCAGTGGAGGCACTTCTAGGTCCAGAACGCACGATGCCAAGTGTCAGAAGTAATCAAATGACGTACGGAAAACTTTCGTATCGCATCCGTAGACGTTGATGGCTGACGGCAAGTAGTGGGTAGGCATCTTGTGTTCCCTAATACTTCTAACAATATGATTTTGCCTTTGGAATCGACTGATATATTCAATAAACGAAGTAGATGATAGTTATGTACTGCATAGATAACACGTACTTTTATATTTATGTTACGTCCATCATACTTCATGAATAGATGTATGGGGCTTTGTAGAAAGCTTGCGCATTATCTCTTACCACTACTACTGTTTGATGATGCCATGTTATACCGGCGACTTATGAAAATATTGTAGTGGTGTTAGCTGTGTGGTGGAGGCACCAGGGATGGTGACAGTGAGGCTGGGTTTGGACTTGTCACGTGTGAAAATGTTCTCTATGCTGCCGAAATGTAAGTACCATATCCCATTACGTCCCCTTGCCCGCCGCCTCACGTATCTCGACGGCCTCAGTCTGGCGGCAACCCACTAAAGCTGACTCACGGGTTTTTTTTTGCATTTCAAGTGGCAAGGAATAGAGAACACGTGGTGAAGGCGGCTGGTTAGGACTTGTTGCATATTGGATTGGTTTCAGATTTCTTGCACTATGCGTATACAGAGAATCCTATTGGAAAAATATTTAACATCCTTTAAATACCAGAAAGTATACAGCATAAACAAATCAACAACCCAATCAACTCATCTAAAACTCGTTATAGGGCATTACGGTTCACGGGCACAGAGATACAAGCCATTAATTAGCTTTAATACCATAATATTAGGCCGTTATTTTGAAACAAACTCAATAATAGTTCATAGTGAAGGTCCTTTATAATATCAGATTATCGTAAATCTTTGGTCGACAAAATATAGCCGAAATGTCTCTCTGAAGACTTCGTATGAATATTTCAATGTCCAATCACTGTAGTAAGAACGGGATGCTAGGGAAAGGGAACCTGCACATTCACTGAAGTTAAAACGAATCATTGAAAGCATTACGATATCCCAGAAAAGTCTGTCATTTCCATTCATGACCTTTTGGTGGGATTATCAGCATGGCCAAATACAGTGACACATCAACTGCGTATTGTTGACAGCTTTTCAAAAATTTAGTTCATTTATCAGACGATCACAGTAGTCTTCTAATTTAACGCATTAAAAAGTGAAAAAAAAAACAATGGCAAAACATTGTGTTTTACAGCACGGAACAGTACTTTTTAAACCTGTGCTCCACGTTATCACGTTTCTGGTGTAACATTATGTCATCCATCGATTCTGAGGACATAATCGAGTTCTACTGGGATCCATGGACGTATGTCAATGTCGCATTTTATGTTGTAAAATACCCACACTACTTAACTTCACACGTATTAATTATTCAGTCCCAATTTTTGCGCCTCCCTGGTTCACCTCGATAACAAAGAGACTTTACAATCAATTACTAATAAACAAGTTTACCGTCGAGAGCCCCAGCCTTTTGTGCTCGGAGGGCGAAGAGTAATCCTCCGTTGTGATATGGCAAAGGCGAGCTCCCGCTCCACTTGTTACACCCGTCACGCACTACCTCTTGAACCACACTGCCCGCCAACCAGCATGACTAACCTCACCACCAACCTGCAACCCTAGCCAACCCTGCCTGCTGCTGCCTTCCTCACCTGCCACCACCTCTTGTACCCTTTCACCTGCATGCTTCACCACATCCTGTATCATAACACTAACATATTGCTTTCAGCTGTATCCATCCTAACATTACTCAAAACTAAGATAGAGGAATTCCTTTAAATTCTAAGAGAATTTTACTGAGGAGTGTTGATAACCCTTAAAGGTTAATAATATTGTATGGAGCATATTTTTTAGTTTGTAGAATGGGGAGCTCTTGCATCATACCACAACCACCCCAACCCTGTAGTTCCAGTCAGCTCCAGCCTTCATGTGAAGTTGAAGATAGTAATTTACCCACATCATTAGAGCAACTTTTGTCACCAGTGACAGTCTCTTAAGTTCTCATTTGTCTCTTAGTCACCAAATAATCTCTTGACATCCATGGGTAATTTACCCACATCATTAGAACAACGTATGTCACCAGTGGCAAGTTCTCATTTGTCTCTTGGTCACCAAATAATCTCTTGACATCCATGGATTGGGCCCAAAGTCCTAAGACTAGTTTAGGTTTCTTCTTATATTTACCCCCAGTCTTTACTGACCCATGATTTGTAGGCTCCCCCACCATTTCATCAGTCTCATTGAAACTATTTTTTTTTTATTTCTTTGTCAGCAAAAAACTCACTGAGACCAGGCCACCAGGCTTTATATTGATGTAAGAGGACTAAGAGTAAGGTTAAGAGAGGAGAAAATATGTAGTTAAGATTTTAGAGGAATTGTAAAATCTTTGAGGAAAAACCCAGTGCTTGATGATTAGAAAAAAAAAATCAAACCAGTCATGACTTTCCCCAATGTAGCTGTATAATCTGTTTCCCAAACACTCATTTGTGTTCCACTCGGTAAGCCAATGAATAAGCATGATCATGATATGATGATGGTACTCTGACATTTTTATCTCATCAAAATATATAAAGCTTAATGACAAAGTAATATGCAATATACAGTGCTACTGATACAGGGTACACAGGAAGACTAAAACCAGTGTATTAATATCAAATATGCATTTTCAAGTATCTAAAGCACAAATAATTAAATATATATATTAATTTTTTTTTCTTTTTCATACATATTTGCCATTTCCCGCATTAGCGAGGTAGCGTTAAGAACAGAGGACTGAGCCTAAGAGGGAAAATCCTCACTTGGCCCCCCCTTCTGTTTTTTCTTTGTTTAATAATATCATGAAACCCAAATCTTATATCAAGCATATAAGAGTATTCACTCATTCATGAAATAAAAAGCTGATAGTTATACAATAGGAATCTTTCACAAGCACTTATTCTATAATGCCTTCAATTTTGCCAAAGACTCCTCTAGTTCTTTGTCTGACATAACGTGACTTCGACTTGTCTCTCCAAGAGCATCTCTTCTTGCTTCTGGTGCTCCTGCAACCTGTAAAATCAGTAATATGTTAAAACATCTAATTTTTTATATGTTTTTAACCATGAAATAGGCAACACAGTTATGTTATAATAATCTTTATAGGTAATATATCATACACAATTCAAAATCTGCTTGGAGTCATGCTTGAAAAACATTGATGAAGAGCTAACTGTATGTATATAGTGAGATCAGCAATGCATGCGATAAATTACTTTGTAACTAACATGACTGAGTAAAATTACTCTAGCAAGCAATGCTTTTGACATGTGGATCTCTGCACTTTGTGTGTCAAGTTTTATTTAGCCATCTCCCCACCACAAGAGTTGGGAAAATGAAATGTAAAGAACAATTTTTCTCCAATACAAAAACATGAGCTAAGGTGTATCTCTGTAACCCTTAACATGTGGGAAAGGACAGAAAGGTTATTCAACTGACAACTCTTGTCAGTTTATAATATGGCTGTGGATATACCAAAATGTGCAGACTTGCAAAAAGACGATGAAACAGTATAAGACCAGACTTACCTTAGCACCAATTTCAATGCCAATTTCGTCAAGTACTTGATTAACAATTGCGTCACTCTCTTCCTCATCTCCACTCTCATTTAAAATGTCATCAAGGGCATCATTCACTGAAAAAAAGGTAAACAATACATATATATTACTGCATCCCATGGATAGGGAAAAGAATCCTATCCACATATCTCGTGTATATTGTAATAGGCACTTAAAAGGAGTGGGAAGTTTATTTCTTTAAGTATGTAGGAGCAGAGAGGATTTTTCCTCAAAGGTTCAAAATATCTGTTTGTAATGCAACCACTCCATATGTTCAAACCATTTCAGCACACCCTCTTCAGCTCTCTCACACATACCCTTCTTACTACCACCATTCTCTGTTTCCTTATTATTTCTTGTTTGATCACCCTTCCTTACATCACCTGATGTCCTAACATTTAATTTCCAACATATCCATCCTCTTCTGTACTATTTTAAAAAATTACATCCTATTTAAATTTTGCATTGATTCACTATACTTAAATTGTTAGTGTAGACATTTAACCTGTACTGTAAATTAAATGTTATTTCCCATATTCAAAATGGGCTGCATAATTTGTCAAGTATTTTCATGTCTACCTATTCTCCTAAATGATAAATTTTCAAGATTCAAGAGAAATATAAGAGATACCTGCATCAGAAATGTACTTTGTAATTTTACTATCACAAAAAAAAAGAATTCGGAAATTCCATGTTACTTACTGACTTCTTCACTCATGTCAAGTTTGGCAGAGGCCTGTTCAAAATCCCTCATATTTTTTGCTATGTCTTCTGGTTTCATAATCTGGTTCATGTTTACCATAGTTTTTGTGGCACTGCCCATGGCACCAGCAAGCTTTACATTTGCCTGCATAGATTTTTGTTGTGCTGCAACTGATGATATCTGAAAAAATCAAAATGAGTAGCAAGAGCTTAGTTAGAGGCCAAAACATCCTATTCTCTCTGGAGAAATTCTTCACGGTATCAATTAATACTCCTCAGTCCGAGAATAAAATCCTAATTAGGTATAATAATGCACAAACTTGACAGATATTTGTTTTGCTTTTTTTATCTTCTTTTTCCTTTAAGTTGCTTCAATTATTTATTAATCTACTTCTTCATTAGAACATTTTTGAGAATATCTGTAAATATAATCTGCCACAAGATGAGAATGGAGCTAAATCAATTATAACTTTGAGAAATATCAATCTGACTACGCTTGTTAGTCTCCTATATTCTTTCAAAGAGAATGAACTTTATTTTACAGACAGTTACTTTGAATTCCTGGACCTTAGACACATTTAAATACCCTCATTACTGCTTGCTAATCCTTTGACACACCTTTATTGATTTACCTTCTGTATCTAATGATATTCCTAACTTTATTATCCACCCTGTCCAGTTTTAACCCTTAAAGCACCCACCTGTGAGTCTGAGTGAGTCAAAGAAACTTGCAGGTGAAAATTCATCTTTGGCAGGGCTGTATCACTGTCATTTGACAAAACAAAATACACTCTCAACAAAGAGCTTATTGCTTAAATTTTAAGTATCTCATGATTTTCATACACAAACATATGTATCATTAAATTTACCCTCCTCAGGTTTTCATATAGAAATGCACACATGAAGTATTGAATATTGGCTTTAATGCACATTGCCATCTTTCATCTATTTTCACCAGTGGTGCTTGGACCCCATCATTACAGCTGGCACATCTGTTGTTTTGTCTCATTACACTCGGAGCAATGTCATCGTATGGATGCAGTTAATATGTCTGTGACTGTACAGTACAGTTGTTTTCAACACATTCTATAACTGTTACCTCAGTATCAGAAAATTATTAACATATCACTGAATATGCTGTATGAATAATGGTGTGTGACAAGGCATCTACATTGGGTGTGGAGTTTTGTGGTAGCAATAAGTGGCTGAATGAGTCTGAGACCTATGACATAAGCAGGTGGAACTGTTTTAACACTACCTATCCTCATGTATTTATGATTTAATTTGAATGACTGTTAAAAACTGCATAACTGAAAATATTTCTTATTCTTTCATACTTGTTCACTCTTTTCAGTGTTAGTGAGATAATGCTAGGAACATATGAAGAAAAGCTTTGTCTCTCACAGATATATTCTCTAGCTGCTTTTTGTCATGCACCAAACCACTGCTGTTTTCTATAAATGACATAATTGTAAGTTTTATGTACACACATTCAAGAATATAATTTTTCTACACATTGTGATTTCACAGTAATAACTATTTTTCATCGTTGTTTATTAAAAGAATTTCTAAATTAGTATTTTAGGATTATTTTTGGTACAAGAAAATATTCCTGTCTCAGTTACAACATATTTTATCGAAGATATAAATAGGGCACTAGTGTGAAAGAGTCCCCAAAACTGTGGCCCTGAGTGTTAACAGAAGTATACTAACCCTACTGTTAGCAGCATATGTTCTTGTCTTCTGTTTTCGTATATTAACCAACTGCTTGGCCAACATTGCAACAGCCTCCTTGTTGCCAGGTGATTTTGCTAATCTCTTAATGTCATTTTCTAATTTTTTCTCCTCTTTCTCCAATTCCCGTCGATCTCGCTCCACATCTCTTCCAACTTTACGTAGTTGTCGTTCATTGGCCTTCATCTGCTCTGTAGTTATCAATTTACATTGAGAAATAGAAAATTTAACACTGATGTACTTGTAACAACCACTTCTATCATCACACTGAAAGACAAGTAACTAAAAAGCTGGATTGAAAATGGTGAGCAGTAGAGTATATTCATGTCTTTAATGTAACCTACAAAATTTACAGGTAAGATATACTAGTCCTTCGGTTAAATTTAGTCTAGGGTATTTAAATGTCGTTTAGGGGGTGTTCCTTATCCAATGATAAACCAATGAAAACCAAGTAAAACAATGTTTAACCTAAAAAATAATGCATCTCTAAATTTGGAATATTCTGTTAGATAATTACTTTGCACATATATACTTTTCTTTTGCTGAATTATAATTGGACTGACTTCTCTTGAAGGAAAGATGTTTTATTCAGTAGGGTGATAATGGAAGTTTTTGAGATGAAATATTTACACTATAGTATGAATCAACCAATGACACTTAGAAAATAACCTTAATTATCATATACTTAAATATGGAGCATGCATGCCACCAACCAGGGCCCTTTCCCTCTGCTCAGCACCCTCCCTCACCAATACAGAGGAAATTATATGACCACCTTTTTTTGGTATTTTCTTCAATGAAATATGATAGAGATAATCTTTGAGGAGGAAGATTTTTTTCACTGTGGGAGCATCATACCATATGAATTATGTACTTTAAGGGTTCATGTAAAAGTAGGAAGTGCACTTGCAAAAAATCTGTACAGAACAAGTGTGGCCTTTTTTGCCTTTTCCTAGCGCTGCCTCAAGGAGGGAGGGGTGCTATTTCATGTGTGGCGAGTGGCGACGGGAATAGATGAAGGCAGCAAGTATGAAGATGTATATGGGTATATATGTATCTGTCTGCGTATGTATACACATGTATATGTTGAAATATATAGGTATGTATATGTGCGTGTGTGGGCGTTTTCGTATGTACATGTGTATGTGGGTGGGTTGGGCCATTCTTTCTTCTGTTTCCTTGCACTACCTCGCTAACGCGGGAGACGGCTATTAAGTATATTATACATGACAGATAGAGACTGAGTGTGAACGAATGTGGCCTATGTTGTCTTTTCCTAGTGCTACCTTGCACACATGTGGGGGGAGGGGGCTGTCATTTCATGTGTGGCGGGGTGGTGACGGGAATGAATAAGGGCAGACAGTATGAATTATGTACATGTGTATATATGTATATGTCTGTGGGTATATATATATGTACACGTTGAGATGTATAGGTATGTTATGTGAGTGTGTGGTCGTGTATGTATATACATGTGTATGTGGGTGGGTTGGGCCATTCTTTCATCTGTTTCCTTGCTCTACCTCACTAATGGGGGAGACAGCGACAAAGTATAATAAAAACAGATATTTCATTTGTATGTACTCAGTTTGATTACTCCTTGTAGGTGAACTTTGCCCTCTCCAATGATGAAGACATATTTCTGCCATCATGTGTACCAATAGAATATAGCATCCCAACCCCAGAAGAAGAGATTCTTTATGGCCCTGCTTGCTGGTTGTGGGACTATCTGCGGCGTTCAGGTCAAGGGGGTTTTCTTCTCCCGTTATCTGGAGGTGTTGACTCCTCCTCAACAGCAGCCATTGTCTTCTCCATGTGTCACTTGGTGATACAGGCAGTTGCTAATGGTGAAGAGAAGGTATAGATATAACTATTATTTATTCTCTGTGTCAGACATAGTTGATTGCATTTAAGTCACGATAGTCAGCATAATATGCTGGTAATGAAATATGTTTACTCTACATTCTTATGCATTCTCGTTCTTAAGTCTTGCTTCTTGTAATGCTTTTGCCAAAGAATACTATTTTTTGGTTTCAATGCCATGCAAGTGAAGCATTAGAAAAGTTAATGCTATAGGGATATGAAATGTACTTATGGTTGTAGCTCCTCAAAATAATCTGTAGATATGTATTTTCTCCCATTGTGATATGCCATCAAGCTTTTGCAGTCTAATGATAATTCATTAATACTTTTTTTAGTTTTGTTGTCCATTTGAATAGTTACAGTAAAACTATGGGAGTTCAGATCATTGTCTTCTGTTTCACTTTGTTATCCAGTTTCCTTGTACAGGATGGTCTACCTTCTCTCTCTTCCTGTTGCAGTGGTATGTTTTGCAAACTTCAGGTCACTTTACACAGGAACAATGCCATATGGCAGTGTGGAATAGGCGATGGGAATACTTTTGGATTTGGTGCTAATTTAGTATCTTTCAACCTTGCATATTGAGGTATTTTCCTGTGTTTGATGGATCTTCTGGCCCAGCATAACTTAGGTAGCAAACTGTAGGTGACCCTGATAGAGACCATCCTCTCACAGCAGTTGAATAATAGTTTTCTTTAGATCAGAGGTTTTTCATCTTTTCAAAAAGCTTCATTATTACAGCTCAGTATAGTTAGAGCAGTATAATGATATAAATGGTCTTTAATAGAATGATTGAAAAGTAAAACTATTAGAATATTTTGTTTTCTAATTTCTAAGTTTAATAACCTGTATTTCGATAGGTACTGGAAGATGTGAGGCGCATAGTATCCCAAGCTGACTATGTTCCTCGAGATCGTCGGGAGCTTTGTGGCAGACTTTTCCACACAGTCTACATGGCTACTGAGAACTCGTCAACAGAGACCAAATCTCGAGCAAAACTTCTTTCCCAGCAGATTGGAAGGTAGTCCATGATGTTTTTTTGTGACACTTAACTCCTTAGTTTACAAGACCCTGGACTTTCACCATTTAGAACACTGTGCATTGAGTGTCCCTTGCAGGATACCTGCCTGCTAAAGGGTTAAAGTTTAACTCTAGAACGTTACTATTATGATTTTGTATGTGAATGATTCAGTTTATGGATGGGCTGATGGAAAGTGAATACAAGGGTTTTAAGGAGAGGGGCAGGTCTGCAGTCTGGCAGAAGTAGGGTCTTGGTAGGTGAGTCAGTTCTTGTTTGCTGATAACATGGTGCTGATGGCTGATTCGAGTGAGTAGCAGCAGAAAATGGTTTCTGAGTTTGGGAGAGTTACTGAAAGGAGAAAGATGAGAATAAATGTGAAAGAAAAAAACAAGGTTGGGATATGAGTTTGAATAGAGAAGACTAAGAGGAAGCCAAGTATTTTAGATATTTAGGAGTGGACATGTCAGTTAATGAAACCATGGGAGCTAAAGTGCATCACAGGGTGGATGAGGGGGCAAACTATCTTGAGAGTATTGTAGATTGTGTGGAAAGACATGTCACTATTTAGTAGGGCAAAGATGAGTCTGTTTGAAGGTATACTAGTCCTGATGGTGTTGTATGGATGCGAGGCATGGACTTTAGATGAGAATGCATGGAAGAGGGAGAATAAGGAAATTGATGTTTGAGTACAGTGTGTTGCATGGTGAAAGTTAATCAAGTAAGAAATTATAAGGTAAGAGAGAGATATGATGATAAGAAAAGTATAGTTGAGAGATCTGAAGAGGATGTGCTAAAATAGTAGGGATGTATGGAGAGAATGAATGAGGAGAGGGTGACAAAAAGGATACATCTGTCAGAAGTAGAAGGGACAAGGAAAGGAGTCTGAATTAGAGATGGAAAGATGGTGAAAAAAATTTGAGTACTCAGGCCCTGAAAATGCAGGAGGGTGTAAGGCTTGCATGGGATAGAGTGAATTGGACCAGTGCAGTATGAAGGGGGCCACTTGCTTTCAATGGACTGAGCTTGGGCATATGAGGAGGTGGGGAAACCACAGAAAAGCCTATGTGGCCTTGTTTTGGATAGGGAGTTGTGGTTTTGGTGCCTTATACATAGCAAGCTAGAGAATGGAATTTATATGTTATTTATCAAGAGTGGTATGAAGTGTGTAGCATGATAGTAAGTTTAGAAAGATAAGATGTACTTCATGATTTTTGTGCTGCTGTCTGACAATGGTCTCTTTATTTGTTGCAGTGAACTAATTTCATTGTTTGGAAATACAGTCCTAAGAAATATTGAAATAGTTGTATTTTGTATATTCTTGAATAATGAAACTTTTTTCCCTTTATTCAGCTACCACATACCAATAGCAATTGACAGTATGGTATCAGCAGCACTAGGCATCTTCAGTGCTGCCACAGGTTTCATCCCAAAGTTTAGAGTGCGTGGAGGAACAGTTAGAGAAAACCTTGCCTTGCAGAACGTGCAAGCAAGACTTCGTATGGTGCTTGCCTATCTCTTTGCTCAGGTGAGGAAATCATGATCAGTGCCTAACTCACTTTTTATTTATCTGTCCATGTCCTTTATGCTGTTTGCAATACAGGTAGGTGACTTACGTAAAATTTCTTCCACACTGATATATGCACATTTCTGCAAATTCTGTCTTATGAGTGTATATCCCAAGAATGAAGGCAGTAGATATTGTAACCTATAGACTACCCTTAACTCAAATAGGGGAATAATTTAAAAGGTTTTTATCCCCTTAAAAATAGTCAACTTTTCCATGAATTATATGAAAAATTAGTTTTTAAACCAAGACTTTTACCTGAGATCAACTTTGCATGGATATGTACCAGGAATGAGGTACTCTTATCAAATGCATGTAAGTATTCATATTCATATTCAAATCCATGGGTGGGAGGATGAAAGTATTGATGCCTGTGTTCTAATACTGAGTCAGAGTATTTGTATTTGTATTCACACATTCTGTAAATTTACCAGCTTCTCTGCCTTGATACCTTGTTAGTGACCCTGGGATTAGCAACTGGACAGTCTGGCTTGGGTGAGATCAAGTTAGGTCATACCTGCAACCAGGTCTCCTTCCCCAAAACCACACTATTCCCACAACATGTGTGATCCAGATCTCACCCCACCCCCATTGCCCACTGTGCTCTTTAACCTCATCACCACCTCCAAGGTATATATACACCAATTTTGTCACAAGAAAGGCTGTTCCTCACAAGGTGTTTTCCTACATCAAGGTGTTTTCTTGCCAACCAGCCATTCCAGTCATCTTAATGTTGAAGTGTTGTTTATTACCCCTCTAAAACCATGTTCATATTACAAGCTTCTTCATAGTAATGCAGTAGTAATCAGAGATGGCTACTAACCAGAGAAGTTTCCAGTGCATTGATATGTACTGTATATCTGATAATAATAATTATGATTTGATATGTAATAATGGGTTGCATTTTAAGATATCTAAATTTGTAGATGATCCTAAATTGGGAAATGAATCTGCAACAGAAAATGAATGTCTGCAATTTCAAACTAATACAGACAAACTAATGGACTGGTTTATTAGGTAGTAAAAGAATATTGATATTGATATGTGCAAGGTTTAAAAAGGAAAAGGCAAACTACATTGTGAATTCTATCACAAAAGGTAAATGGGGTAAAGGACCTGGATACGTTAATCTCTGATGATCTAAAACCATGGAAATAGTGCACAGAAGCAGTAGAAAGGCAAACAAAATTCTTATATTCGTAGGTAGGGCTTTTGAATTTAAGTCTCGGGAAATTATCCCCTTTATTTGTGTGATATTCATAGTAATGGATATAAACTCATGAGTTAACATTTTACCTTGAATGAGGCATCTTTAAAAGGATTTGTTAACATATGGAACAATTTACCAATTAAAGTAGTTGAAAGCAATGTCAAAGATGCATTTAAGTGAAGACTTGATAAATATTTAGCTTCAAATCCACAACTGATATTATTTGCACCTCCTTAACTGTATGATAAGTTTACAAGTCTTCATCTTTCACCTTAATGTATGAGTTTCTGTTTTCCACAATTACCAACAGCTGTTGCTGTTTGAATTTATTTATTTTCAGTTGTATTTGATTGCATCATTAAATCCTTGAAAATATATTAAGTTTCAGTATCATTGTATACTGTACTTTATTTATTATAAAGATTACTGCCAATTATTTATGAATATATTCATGAATGCATTGAAATGCAATTGTATTTTGATACTTCATTCTTTTCCTGTATTTGTATTTGTGTGATGCCACCTTACCCCTAAGTCTTCTTTTGCTGCCATTGTGTCTGCATGGAGTACATTCTCAACTAGTGCAACATGCCTCTGACTAAGGTGCTGATTCTTAGGGCTAAAAGTATATATATAGGTTTATAAACAACTATGGGGTAGGCTCAGAAGCAGAAAGTTTTGTTTCTAGGTATGGTTGATGTGGATGGTATAAGGCATTATAATTTCTATATCATTAAAGTGACTGGTGAAGTACTAGTGCAAATGGCGATGTGTCTCAAGCATTCCCAACAGAAGTAGTAAAAGAGTCTTGTTCAAACTCCTTTCACCTTCCCATCTTGTGTCTATCCAACTTACATTCCAGTAAATGTGGACTTAGATGTTACTTTGATTTTACCTGGATTGTTTATGCAATATGATTGTAGAGGAGAATTTCTCATTAGAATTATGGGATTAAGGCTTGGTAATGTGATGAATGCAGAAGTGATGGTAAAACAGTAACAAGTAGGTAATGAAATGAACAATGGAACGTTAAGGCAGGAATGAGATATGGAAAGAAAAAGAGAAACCAATAAGGATATTTGTATGAGGTGAAATAAAGTTAGTGCTGCTTTACTGGAAGGATAGAAAATGATTATGTGAGTGTTCACTTATGGAACTGATAGACTGGCAAAATTTTTCTGTAATTTGTCAAAGACTTTGATTTTCAGTTGATGCTCTGGGTTCGTGGAAGACAGGGTGGACTCTTGGTTTTAGGATCTGCAAATGTAGATGAGGCACTAAGGGGATACATGACTAAATATGACTGTAGTTCTGCTGATATTAATCCCATCGGTGGATTTTCCAAGGCTGACCTCAAGAGATTTCTGCTTCTAGCCAAAGACAGGCAAGTTTACAAACCAATGATTTAAGCACTTAGATCTCCTGGGAATTGTTTACCTATTTTATAATTTATTTCATACATTTAGAATATATATATTTATTTATTATACTTAATCACTGTTTCCTGCTTCAGCAAGGTAGTACCAGGAAACAGATGAAGAGTGGCCCATCCACTCATATACACATATATATATAGCACAAATGCACATATACATATCAACATATACATCCACATACATGCACAGACATTATTTTATTTTTTATTTTGTTATACTTTGTCGCTGTCTTCCGCATTAGCGAGGTAGTGCAAGGAAACAGACGAAAGAATGGCCCAACCCACCCACATACACATGTATACACATACAAGTCCACACACGCACATATACATACCTATACATCTCAACGTATACATATATATACACACACACAGACATA